>JAEAOA010000908.1:0-52500 GCA_016746295.1 Potamilus streckersoni
TGTATGTATGTATGTATGTATGTATGTATGTATGTATGTATGTATGTATGTATGTATGTATGTATGTATGTATGTATGTATGTATGTATGTATGTATGTATGTATGTATGTATGTATGTATGTATGTATGTATGTATGTATGTATGTATGTATGTACGTACGTACGTACGTACGTACGTACGTACGTACGTACGTACGTACGTACGTATGTATGTATGTATGTATGTATGTATGTATGTATGTATGTATGTATGTATGTATGTATGTATGTATGTATGTATGTATGTATGTATGTTTGTGTGTGCGTGCGTGCGTGCGTGCGTGCGTGCATGCATGCATGCATGCGTGCGTGCGTGCGTGTGTGTGTGTGTGCGTGCGTGCGTGCGTGCGTGCGTATGTATGTATGTATGTATGTATGTATGTATGTATGTATGTATGTATGTATGTATGTATGTATGTATGTATGTATGTATGTATGTATGTATGTATGTATGCATGCATATATGTATGTATGTATGTATGTATGTATGTATGTATGTATGTATGTATGTATGTATGTATGTATGTATGTATGTATGTATGTATGTATGTATGTATGTATGTATGTATGTATGTATGTATGTATGTATGCATGCATGCATGCATGCATGCATGCATGCATGCATGCATGCATGCATGTATGTATGTATGTATGTATGTATGTATGTATGTATGTATGTATGTATGTATGTATGTATGTATGTATGTATGGATGTATGGATGTATGTATATATGTATGTATGTACATTATTGTTGTTTTACGAACAGGTATCGATACCCAGAAAGAATCAATCAAAAGGGAAATAATAAGTAGATTCAGGACTTTATTCGAAGCAGGAATAGTCTGCTCATGTTGAGTTCCTGCCAGAGAACTTTTCAGACGATTTTTATGTCTTGACGTTGCTGAGCGTTACTTAGATAATTTTGTAATATATTTCGTATTGGAATTAACATCAGAAACCTTGACCGAGTTCACCCTTCCAGTTTCAATAACCAATCTGGCCCTTTTCATAACGCACTTAATCAACCAAGAAATATGCAAAATCTTCAATATCCATTTTTGTTTCTGTAGTTGGATAGGTATACAAACTTAACGGCTGTTTCTTCTTTCTTTATTCTAAAGCTCATTCAAACCATTCACAATTTTTTTAGTATGCAACCGCCGTAAACATGAAAGTCAAATACTGAGCAGACTCAACCTAGCCTACGTATTGAACGTATTGACAGTAATATAACTGTTCAAACAAACAATATGAAGTAAAGGTGCTAACAAATGAAAAATTGCGACAAGCGGCATTGGAAAACAACCAGACCATAGAAGCTGTGTAGAGATTACTGCGCAGTAAGAGATTACTACGGATTAAACTGCCAAAAAAACCCCGAACAAATGGAGAGAAAAACAAATCCTAAAATCCAAAAAAACAGAAAACAAGTATACCATTAACAACAATATAGCATATAATAATTATATACAAGGATGTTTGATAGGGTGGAGGTGGGAAAATTTTCTACAAGAAAGGAAAATACGTCCGCACTCCAGAAAGAAATTGACTCAACTGATGCCTAAGTAGAGAGAATCCCTCCGAGAGCTACAGGTGCGAAAGCATTGAGATTCATTGGGTAAAAGCGTGATAAAAAAAACTTCAAATATATTGGCCCTTAACAGCGTGTTACCAGACTGATCTGGTGGGAAATTGTAGACCCAATCAAGCCTCCCATAAATGTTCTTATGCGATCGTAAATCGTTTAATCAGACTAAAAAAATCTCTTATATACACAATCTGTGTAAGAACTGGATTTTCTCTCGAACAAACAAAATTCATAAATTACACGTGACCTAATTTAATTGACACACATATCATACAGATGAAACAGTCTTGACATTTTCGACAAGGAAAATTGACATCACACTGGCTTGCCAGCGTGTTACCCTTAGTGGTGTCTACAAAATTACGCAAGTGTAATGATTTGAACATATGCAACAATCGTTGGTTGATATATTCTTAGCAACCTGATGATGCTATTAGAAAAGATTCGCACTTCTCGCTTAGAGCACCATTGCACAATAATGAAGTGCTGCACATGTATATTCAATGTGTCGCTTCTGGCAATCCTATTTTCTTTCTTATACGGATATCGGCAGCATAAACTTCTAAATGGATTAAATATCTGAGAAATTAATATACTCCGAGCCTTGACGCAGAGCATCAATTACAAGAAGAAACAAAAAACTGCGAGAGCATACAAGTTGACCCCACGATCACATGATTGCTGGAAACGTACTTTTGTAATAAAGTTTCAGCAGTGTTAATGTTTTGTTCCCTCAATAAGTTTCAAGATTTCAGAACACCACTAAAAGCAACAATTTTCACTTAAGCCAGTACAATATGAAATGTTTGTCAAAGTAAAATTCTTCCATTATAAGAATGAAGACCAAGTAGACTGAATTACAGCCCTATAATCTGATTATCCTAGCATTCACAGAGTTAGCGAAATAAACTTAAATTATAACATGCAAACATTGTCAGTGAAGTTAGAAATACTGGTCACAGTGACCTTTATTTGTGATAAGGCGGTAGTACCAATTAAAATTCTTTCCCATACTTTGTTTCTATGGTTTCAGTTGTAACAGCTTGTATAGAGGGTGTAAATAAATCCGGCGCGAAAAGCCAAAGGTTACTCAAGAATGACCACCTTCGCGATAGATGATATGAAACCATCTTCAAGCTTTTCCTACTACTTTACAAAAAAGGATGGGTCAGATATATATGTATATGATTTTTATATGAGTGGATGCCGACACAGGAATCAGTACAGTAACTCTCTCTCTCTCTCTCTCTCTCTCTCTCTCTCTCTCTCTCTCTCTCTCTCTCTCTCTCTCTCTCTCTCTCTCTCTCTCTCTCTCTTTCTCTCTCTCTCTCTCTCTCTCTCTCTCTCTCTCTCTCTCTCTCTCTCTCTCTCTCTCTCTCTCTCTCTCTCTCTCTCTACTGATTTGTAGAAACACTTCAAGTCCCAATTTGCGCTAAGGTCGTCTTCAAAAATTCCTATTACCTTGAGACTTTTACGTCATCTGTTTTCAGTACAGTGTAAGAGATATAGGAAATATAAATAATAAACAATAGTTATTTGCATTGTTCTCAGATCTGGGAAAATCATCAACACTTATTCTAGTGTAAGCCTTAATTTAAGATAATATGAATTTATTTAATTTTGTACATCTGTTAAAACTTTTTAATAAAAAAAAAATTTCTTCATCCGTTCGTCCTTAGTTATCGAAGACGACCATGATTTGTGTGAGTGCCCAGATGGCGTGTGAAGCCAATCTGTGCTCTTAAGAGTCTAGGGCAATGAGGGCAGGGAATATGAAGAGCGTCGGATCAATGAGGCCAAATATAAACGTGAGCGGAGGAAGAACAGAACGAACGCAAACCCTCAATCGATCCAGGCTCCGATAATTCCCTACCCTCACTTCTTCATCCATAGGTGGTAAGAAAGATAGTATTTAACAATTTCATTCTGAATACGAAATCTTTAGATGTGACGTAAAATCAAGCCTAGGTACTTACTTGTTTGTTTCTACTTTACCATCGTCTGTCATGTGGTCTTCAATGTTGTCGTATACGAATAATTTACCGGTTACATTACTGCAGGCACTGCGAATATATCAGATTGTTTAAGCGAATGATTTGACATAAATAAAAACTTAAACAAGACCTACAAAAACAATTTTTCTTTTTTTGAATTCTCTGTAACTCTTGCCAATTTTACTCAAAACACAGCAAACATACTTCTCATTTGAAAATCAGTAACCAACTGCAATTTTACCAGATTTTGCTTTCCTAGCTTACACACCCCATAAAAATAAAAAATAAATTAAAAATAACAAACTCGTGGTCTAAATAAATAAAACTGTTGTAATTTATGTTAATTGAAATTGAAGACCTCTCCAAACAAATACAACTTTATACTCAGTAAGTCTTTCATTGTCCTGAAGAAGCACTTACTTGAAACGATTCGTCATGGTATTGTTTACATATAAAATATTTCATCTCATATTTAAGCATGTGATCAACATGATATATAATCAATTGTTCTTTGAATGATTAAAATAATTTGATGAATGAAATGTTGACGCCATTAAACTGTATTTATAGAAAAGCATGCAAAACGTGTGTCTATTTTCCTTGCCCTCTATTTTCAGTAAGCACTTCCTCAAATTCTAATAATCTATGTACCTGTTCAAAGTAACTAGAATGAGGTTAACATATACAACAAGAAACTAAGAAAACTTCTGTCGTTTTTTATAACACGTTACCTTAATATTGTATCCTTTGTTAAAGCAACCGTTGTTCTATCTCCCAAAAACGTCATTTTTAAAACTTGCGAGTCAGCAATCAAAAAGATCTGCAAATAAAAATGTTGACTACAGGACATTTACTTACAAACAACACAGATGAAAGAATGAGTTTAAAAATTATGAATAATGTAATGAAGATTAAAAAAAATACAAAAGAAAGTAAATAGAAAATATAATAATAACGGTAAGCTTGCCAATATGTGTTGATGTGTCACATAAACTGAAAGATGTATGACTGATATTTACTAATAGCAATTAACAATTATTCAATTAATCAGATATACATGCAGTGTGTTTATTGGTTCTTAAATTAAAAACGCTTGTTACAAAAAGCTAGATCAATGACAGTATATAAAATAAAAATACAAACTTCAAACTGAAATGTGAATTTCTCAATATTCTTTGCATATGTTGAAAATAATATGATCAACATCTTTGACTGCTCATTTTGCAACAACCGATGATTTTAATTCTAAAGCACACACATAGCTTGACTTTAATTCTTTGAACAGATACACATTCTTTCAGGGACACATAAGGGATATAACGTCGGTAGCAAATAGATAGGTTAGACATGCACAGAGAGCAAAATGCATACCTGAATGTAAGCGGAACTATTTCCTGCCCCATCCCTCACTAGGACATTCAGATTGAAAATCCCGACATGTCTTGAGTGTACCACATATTGTTGACAACAGTACCATTTCCGGTAACGCATATCGCACTGTTGCAGCCTTTTTCCCACTTTTTATTGCTTAACAAATTATTAATGTCTCCCGTCATGTTAAGTGAAACCATTTGGAAGATCCACTTGTTAATGCCATTTTGAGGCAAATCCTTGTCAGTGACTTTACCCTGTAAATAATACAAGAACAAGAAAATGTCAACCACAAGTTGTTGTGACTTTTTGTTCATATTTATCTATTTAATTAAGAACATATTTTAAATTATATAACGAACAATGTTGATTAACCTCTCATCTTTATGTATCTTCTTGCAAATAAAATAATTCACCATATAGTTAGTTCTAAACAACTGGAGCCGGATTTAAACAGATAATTAAGTTTAAAAAATTTATAAATGTACTCTAATATATTTCAACAGCTATTTACAAGTAATCCTGTTTACGTCCAATGCAGCTATTTTCTCAAAAGACCAGACGTTATCCTATATATTTTTTATAATGGTCTACTCATTCCTAATTGTTTGGAACATACAACTTATCTAGGTACTTCATGTATGACAATCCGGTAATCACATTGTTTTATGTTGATTTAAAGTAGGTAGGTTTTAGCTTAGCTAGGTGACTAGATAGATAGATAGATAGATATATAGATAGATAGATAGATAGATAGATAGATAGATAGATAGATAGATAGATAGATAGATAGATAGATAGATAGATAGATAGATAGATAGATAGATAGATAGATTTAACCTTCAGCTGTAAAATTTCCCTATTTGGCTCTGTATTTCTCCTCATGCCTACTCTCAGGACGTCAGACACAAATTGTGGTGGATTGTCATCTGCATCTAACACATCAATTCTGACATTAGCATTATCCGTTGAATTCCACTTCAGCGGGTAATTTCCACACTGATCACTTACATCCTCCACCATCGAACAATCCCTTACTTCCACACCAAATGTTATTGTTGACTGGTTTTTTTTTTCTCTGTCTAAAGGTTTCTTTACAATAATATAACCCATTTCCTTGATTTCAAAATAATCGGAATACATTCCTGTAGAAATGAAAAAGACATAAAATCATAAAACATGTAACTGCGTGCTACTTGTTTAAATTTATGGGTAAGAATAAAAAGCAAAACGAAATAATAACTGTGAGCATTCCTGACAGCATTTCGATCGAGAACTTTCTTTCAGGCATATATGATTTTAGCTTTAAAAAAAATCTTATGTTTAAAATTGTTTTTAAATTATTTTCTAAATATTTGCGCAGAAAACCACAGGCTGCAATTGCGAGACTCAGTTTCAATCAGATAAGATATATACTATTATTATTAAATTCAGCGATATGGCTCAGGCAATAAATATTGGTGTACGACTGATACAATACGTTGCGTTGTACCTAAATTTCCAGGACGAATCAAACATCATGGTACACAATGGTAATTAACCTTGCCATTTGACCAAGTAACATTGTTCCGCCCATCAAGGCAATTTCCAATATGATACATTAGTCCTGAGACGTTTGAGTACAACACAAAGTTCTTCATAGGCACTATCACAAATGGATATTTCCAGCCTTTATATTACCACGGGAATAACCACTTAAAGAAAAATTGAATTCATCTAGAAACATTTGCAGTTCTAAATTTCATTCACTGTTAATATCATGTGCTGAACCACTTTATTTAATTATAAATTTCATTACTTGAACAGTTAATGCCTTCTGTCTAAGGCTCTAATTATGCAAGCAAAGCTTTGAACTGACGACTCTATGGATTGATATGGTTTAAGGTTTAATATTTCTTTATATAAATAACCTTAAGGAGACAGTCAATCTTTCATACTTGTTTTCGTTCTATTAATTATCGTTAAATACTACGCTATTGTAGCAATTTTGTGAGTTATGGTTAACCAAATAATCATCCGTCTGCGCCATGTTGGCTTTATTGTTTATACTCTGAGACGAGCTAAATTAGCTCCCTTTTCTGGTGAAGTTATACCGATGCATCATTACAATAATAATGGTCATACGTACAAGTTTTCTTTGAGACCACATTGATCAACTTGACTCTAATTTCGTATTGATTATAGTTTTGCAAACTATATTTTTTAACATTACTTGATTATATATATATATATATATATATATATATATATATATATATATATATATATATATATATATATATATATATATATATATATATATATATATATGTTTAATAGTTCTATATTTTAAGATATTTATAGAATCTATAGATCCAATTCTTAGTCGATATCCATGTAAATCTCAGCAGTTAATGAAACTGAAACGAAATAATTCAAAATAAAACTGATTTTAAAGCTATATTTATCTTTTGTATTCTTTTAGTTAGTGGAAGTAGAACAATAATTTTAGTGGCCAAATCATATTTCACAAACCCGTTACACAGATAGGTCACGGATACAACGTGACATATGTTGTAGTTAAGTCGTCTAGTTATATCTGATATACATTATTGTCTCTGATAGATATCATGAATTAGATTGCATTAGATAACAATTGCTTAATTATTACATTGTGTTTGTTATTTTATAAAATAGCATAATAGTGAATTTGCTACTAAAAATGAAGCAAGCTCACATACGCATATTGTTAATAACAATTAATAATAATAATAATAATAATAATAATAATAATAATAATAATAATAATAATAATAATAATAATATAAATGAGCTCTCTCTCTCTCTCTCACACACACATACACACAATACACACGAAGCTACAGTAGAGTTCAAAAGGCTTTTCAGAGCTATCACAGGAATAAAAGGAGGTCATGCGCACAAATTTAGTTTCATCTCTTGTGGTGGAAATAAAAACTGGTGCAGTAAATGGACCAAATGAACTCACATTTTACAGATGCAGCAGAGTATGTGAAGTCTATAGACATTACGTATTATAATTCTAACCGGATATTCCCTTTAAATATACCATTTAATAATTAAATTTCAACTAATCGCACCCCAATTTTATAGCATGCTTCATATGTTTACTCAAGTGTTGCAAAACCATATGGTGGAAAGCACATTGTTAAGGAAAATACACTCTTGCCAATTGATTAAAAACATTTGGTTTATGTTAATAAACAATTTTTAAAACGATATATAGTTGCGTACGAATGACAAGTACATAGATAAAACAAAAACACATCGATAGAAGAAAAATAAAATTACCTATATCCTTGAATGTGAAGCATGAAAGGGAATTTTTGTCCGGATCGTTTGCTACAACCTGACCTATAATTATGTTTTCTTTTCCCTCTTGCACAGAAAAATTGAATTTTGACTCTGTGAAACTTGGCGGTTGGTCATTTACGTCACCCACTTCAATGCTAATTATCACGGGAGAAGATGTACGATTGGGTGTTCCCAGATCAGTTGCCATGATTTGCACCTTCATATTTTAAAAGAAAGAACGTTAGTTAGCATCTGTCTATGAGAGCACCTTGACGATTCCAAAGTGCAATAATGTTACTATCTTTGCTTTGAGGCAAACGAAAACTGGATCATCTACACAGCCATAACCAGCCCTGCACAACAGATAGAGACCCAAGGGAGAATAATATAAATATTACAAACTATTATGCATGAAGCATGTCTCTGACATATATAATTAAAATATATAATTAGTGTTTTACCAGCAGCAAACGGATTCTGAAGCAGTGATACAGACCAATGGACATACACATGAAGAGCATTAGAGTAACACTCTCGTAAAAAAATTCACTTAAAATTAAACATCAAATTATAACGTTCATAGCTCTATCACTTTTAAGAGTTTGCAAATTACATTAAAGATATATATTTTGTAAATAAATCATGACTATATATCATCTAAAACTATGGCCTATATAGCATCTTTACATTTGTTTCATGACCTTCGGAAATAGATCAGAGATTTGATCTTCACTCTTTCTAACAGACCTGTAACAATGACAAATAGTTTGTAACAATAATTGTTTGCGGAATTTTGACCATACAAATTCTGACAGTGTTTCTTATTAACTACTACGATGATCATTCGCACATCAAAGAAAATTATTAAGTGAATGCAACACTATCTTAACCATGAGCAGGTGTTGCATTTAAAGGGGAACATAATACAATGGTCAATTTTGAACAGGGGTAAATAAGTATTTCAAGATGCACACAAAATATGCAAATGTAGCATTATATTTAGAAGAAAATCTAAATGTGTACAAAATCGGTTTTCAAAAGACGTGTGGTATTATTTGCTAGCCAAGGAAACAGCCTTTACAGTTACTCAAGGTCGAGCAAAGTTACATCTTTCAGCTTAATTTTTGAGTTTGAGTTTTCAATAATGAACGCTATTACTGGGAACCAAGGTCATAATTGAATATGATATGTTCATGTAAATTTTTGTGATTTAAAATTTATTTTATGACTTAATTTGAAGAACTGTCTAAAATAGACAACGACATATTATATGGAGCATAATTGAGCATTTCTTAAGTTTTCTGGATATTCCATATTTAATTCTGCTGACTCCAACTTATTTTAATATCTTTTTTACCTAGGTAAATAAAAACATTAATTGCAAAAAGTTAACCCTTTGTAAATGTTAAAACATTCGTTCATATAAATACTGAAAATATGCTTATTACCTGTGATTAACAATACTCTTATTACACCTACATTTTACGATTGATTCTTAAGTAACATGTACTCAAACACTTTATTTCTATCAAACCTTTTAGATATATGTGAATAAAATATCCAGTTCTCTATACAAGGCTAACTGTTTCATCACAAAGAGGTCTTACGGTATCATTTTTAACGTCTCAAGCTCCAAATCAACCATCCAAAAGGAACATATATTTTAATCACTATATAACCATTAGATTTTAACTTTCCTCCTTGCTTTACTAATTGTAGTGAAAGCGTGCCAATGCACAATATAATCTACAACGCCAATTGGCCTACAATTTACATAGAAATAACAAACTATGATTGAGACACATGGACTGGTGATTTGGTAAAACTTAGAATGTAACGTAGGAAACTAAAATATGTAAAATCAATAAAGTCGATTGCAAAATATATTAACAAACAGTCAACCTCGTATATGGAAATGTTGGCAAGACTCAGGTTAGCATTGACAAGCACTTCTCCTGTATCCTTGTTGATTCGAAAGTTCGTATTGTTTTTTGGTTGTATAACTGACATACTGAAGTGAAAGTTATTATTAGGACTGCTCTTGTCGTTGTCGGTTGCATTTATTTTCAGTATCTTAAAATTCTTGTTTGCACACTGAAAAGAAGACGCAAATACAAGTTCAGTATCTTGATTTGTTACACATATGACGCTTTAGACATTAGAAATTACCTAGATATGTTTGGTTACATTTTGTAAGATTTGAAACCTTTACAGTCATTGTTCAGTACAAGCTAAATGTGCAAAATCCATTTCTGATTGTCTTCTGATAGTGAACCAAGATTTGACTTTTGAACAGTTACATGTTATAAAAAGTACAATACTTAAAGAATCTTCCTAAATTTATTCTTGAATTATGGAAGAACATTTGAGTCAGCTATGACTAGATTTATTGTATGCGTTCTTTACAATAGTTTTATATACATCAACTAGACTCAAGAACCTTTTGAAAACACAGTTGATTTAGCAGCACACACATTTATTGAGTAATATAAATATAAAGGTTTATTATATTATTAGTCTTGCGTTTTAACTGCATTCTCAGAGGATGAAAGAATTTACTGTGCTTATAAAATATTATTACATATAAAATGAACTAACACCAGACCCCTCAACCCACATCCCCCAAAAGCAATTTCATAAGATATAGAAAATACAGAAGAAAAAGATGTATGATTACGGACTAATAATTCGAGAGTAATGTGCACAAATCAGAATAACAGAAGCAAACACAATTCAGAAAAACTTTAAGATATGTTTTAGTGAGATGTCTGTTTCCAATTATCACAACAATGTTCATCTTATATGAGAATGAAAGCAACCAATGATGTGGCTGATCAAATATGGCGTAATAACAAAATGGTGAAATATGAAAAAACAAGCAGGGTTACATGACACGTAGTGATGTTCTTACCTCAAAAACTTTTATCTTTCCTGGCACGTTTCTTATTTCAGGAGCGTTTAGGTTCACGTCTAGGATTTTAATGTGTAATGTCTTGTTTGAGCTTAAAGTTGGTGTTCCGTGATCTGTAGCAATCAATATGATGTTGTACCATCCCACCAAATCAATGAGGCTTTGGGATACGATTACTCTCCCTTCGTTATTTCCAATATTGAGAATATCAAAATAATTAGATGCATTCGTGTCGTTTGAAATAGAGAATGTAACATCAGCATTCTCGTTAGCATCAGCATCAGTTGCTATGACTGTAAATATAGTATTATTTACCGCTGTATCTCTGGGTGTTCTCGCTTCAAGAGTTTGGTTAGGAAAAATCGGTGGATTATCGTTTATATCAATCAACTGGATTGTAATGGTTGTTCTATTCATTCTAACTAATTTAGTATCCTCTGGAGTGTCCATGGCTACAATGGCAAGCATAAATGACTGACCCTGAGGACCCTCCCTGTCAAGTTGATTAGATACAAATATCACGCCCTGAAAAAAATATTATATACGCATATAACAGTAGGTATCAGTAGGTATTATGTTCCTGACAACTGCATAATCAAAAATCTGTTGGGAAGTAGGTTCCAAATTTTCAGTCATAGATAGAAAGAGTATACAATATCAAGCACGAATGTATAACTTAGCACATTTGAAACAACACCAGTAACTCAACGAATAAATAAATATTCTCCACAAAAAGTTACATTTTAATTTTCAGCTGAGATAAATTGCTGCCAGTGGGTGGCAGCTGCTATTGCTTCAGATAACATAACACTATCTCTATATCTCTCTTATTTATACAAAGGTGGTAAAAAGCACTCACCGTTGTTTTATCTATATCAAAAGGAATCCCCGTCGTCTCAATTCCATAGTGCACCTTTTTATTTCTTCCTTCATCAGCGTCGGTTGCATTGATAATGGCAACAGTCGTACCATTGTTTTCATCTTCCGTCACATTATATCTTGCATAATGAGGACAAAACTGGGGGGTGTTATCATTGAAGTCAACGATTGTGACTGATACCATAATATTCTTATGTCTAGGAGGATATCCGTTATCTGTTGCGGTGACTGTAAGATTAACTGTCGGTGTACTTTCTCTATCGACGGTACCATTTTTAGATAGCACACCTAGAAAGGCATTAGAATTTATATGTTCTGAAAATGTTTTATATGCCTGAAAAAGCACAATTGTTTAATGGTCCCTACAAAAAGAATCAAAGATCAATCGATTAAATGTTGTAAACAACCTTTGCCTAATGACAAATCAGACATAAAACTGATTTTGAAAAGTCGCTAAACAAAAACTGACACCAGCATTTTTCGGGAAATAGATTAATATGTTTATAGACTATGCATGAAAGTTGCGTTTAACAGGAAACAAGTCCACAAAGAGTATACAACTAATGTTGGGAGCATTAAAGAATGAAATAGATATCAACCATTGAAACATCTACCTTCTATATTATCTTTATTACCATGACCGTTATCAGCACCACCAACAATTGCATCAACAGATTCTTCTAATATTGCTAATGCTACTTTTACTACCACACTATATCTAGGTTCTTATAATCCTGAATGGCTGAAGTCAGATATATCTGTACATGCAAACAATTTCAATTTACTCACCTGTTCTATAATCAATTTGAAAAGCACTATTATTTAGTGTAGAATTACTGATCCTGTAATTGATCGTTCTGTTTTTATCCTTATCTGTCGCCAAAACACTCATGAGAATCGTTGGATCGTCGGCATTTTCACTGACTCTAGTTTTGTAGTACGTTGCATTTCCCTCCAGAATAAAAACGGGATCATTGTCATTAACATCCTTTAAAATTACTGTTAGGGTGGCTGCAAAAATATAGAAACTATTATTTAACATGTCCATAATTCACTTTGTTGATTGGTTAAGAGCGATAATTACAAAATGTTATATCGTTATTAGTTTGATCGCATCTTATATATCGTGGTTTCTTTTATCTAAACAATGAGTCTTAAATTCTGCAATTTAATTTTTGCAGCATTTATTATCCATGAAACAGGAGATGTTTGAAAATATCAGAATAAAAATTGCCTAATCGAAATCATTAAGCAAAAATCTTGCTCTCTGTCTCATGACTACTGATTTTTGAGCAAAATATTCAATCTTCAACTAAACTTTCTATTCAAAACCATTATATATTATCGAATGTTTCACTTGCGTACATCAAATGAAAAGGTAAAGTTCAATTAATTTATCTTTTTGAAAATATTCAGTTCTGTGCAAAAGTATGTTTACCCTGTCTTACCTTGGCGTTCACCTTTATACATATATCGCTCACATCTGTACACGTGAGTTCAAGTCTCAGATCAACCAACGTCGGTATGTGATAAAGTTTGCGTGGGTATGTGGTTCTTCCTGTGTCTTCAACGGTTCTTCCTCCATCATCATATACTGATCACCATTTACAGTGTATCATGTGCTACAACATTGGGTTATACCCGATAAAACCAAAGCAAAACCTAATTTGAACACTGTATCTCTTTTCTTTTGATATTAAAATCTGTCAAATTTACAACTGGAAAAAAAATCCGTTATAGCCATAATTATATAGCTTACGCTTGCTTACCCGTTGCCGTCTGATGTAAATGATTTTCTTCTGCGTTAGTATCATTCACAGAGAGAATCACTTCCAACTTCTCCACGGTTTCTCTGTCTAAGGTTGAATTGACGAACACTGAACCCTCCTCGTCTATCCTGAAGTAAGTCTGACAATAAATTAAATTTCATGGTCAATAAATTGTGCTATATATTATTATATCTTACATTTCCATAAAGGAAATAAACCATATAATAATTAATATATCGTCATATGTTATGATCACGTGACTTAAACATAGCTGCGCAATTTTTACCATATTGTGTATGATCATTGGTGGGAAAGACTCGATATATTATGAATAATGTTAACTGGCAGAAATCCGGCGCTTGTCCAATATTTGAGCGCAGTTTTCCACAGTATTCGATAGCTATTCCGCGAGCGAAAAAGGCCACAATCTATCCATCCACACTTTGCAATAACACCGTGGAAAATCATTCTCTAGTTAATGATCGCCAAATCAATTAAGGAGGCTTCAATGTTTTAAATTTCACCGTTTACAAAGGTTTACAGAGTATTTTCACATAACTTGGCTATATGATAAGCATACAATAATAATAATAATAATAATAATAATAATAATAATATTAATAATAATAATAATAATAATAATAATAATAGTAATAATAATAATAATAATAATAATAATAATAATAATAATAATAATAATAATAATAATAATAAAAGTTAATAATAATTATAATATAATCATGGAAATCGAGACATCTTTTAAAATGTTTGAAATGCACATAGTTTTGTGTATGCAAAACATTCAAAAAGATATCATCCCTTGGTCTGTTCCATATTAATTGTATGTAAAAATGCACCTACTGAAAGAATCAAGATTTATCACGTTATCAGTTTTAGCCTGAAGAAGAAACATGCATACATACATACATACATACATACATACATACATACATACATACATACATACATACATACATACATACATACATACATACATACATACATACATACATACATACATACATACATACATACATACATACATACATACATACATACATACATACATACATACATACACACACACACACACACACACACACACACACACACACACACACATACATACATACATACATACATACATACATACATACATACATACATACATACATACATACATACATACATACATACATACATACATACATACATACATACATACATACATACATACATACATAGGGTTATTTCAAAAGAGCAGTAATCATATATTACCATTTACGTTAAGGCAACATAGTGAAAATGGAAATCTGCACGAAGAAATGGCACTCACACACATACATACATACATACATACACACATATATATATACACACATATATATATATATAAATATATATATATATATATAAAAATATATATATATATATATATATATATATATATATATATATATAGATATATATATGTATATGTGTATGCTTATGCTTGTCTCCTTTGTACGTTAATGGCTCTTATAGAGTTAACGCTTCTTCATGAATGGCATAAGCAAAGAGTACTAATATATTATGAAGAATTATTCAATATTTTAAAACTCATTTTATGCTGTGAATTTGCATTCATGAAACAGTGTATAATATTCATAACAGTTTATATAATCTTATAAATTATATTAAGCGTCACCTGTATGAGAGATTTTTCGACTTCTTTTCCAGTTTCAGTCCATCCCTTGATACAAATGATACTGTAACTCAGAGAATAATTTTCATCTGGATCCTTAGCATCACATCTTATTACTGAACTTGTTTCATTATGGTCTTCGAATATTTCCTTATGGTAACTGTTGTTTAAAAAATATGGCGGCTTGTTGTTGATGTCTGTAATTGTGATACTCAATGTAGTATTGGCCGTATGAGGATCTTGACCTTGGTCTATTGCTATAATTGTCAAATTATACAAGCTGATTTTATCACGATCGAATCTAGCTCCGGTTTGAACTGATACATCACCGGTAGAACTATTGATGCGGAAATTGTCAAAAGCACCTGCGGCTATGGCTAAAAATATATGGTTATTTCTCTCAGTTGCATCAGCATCAGTGGCATTGACTATTTGCACATGAGTCCCTGATAAAAATAAAAATTATGAAATTAACGTTGGGTCTGTCAATTTAATAACATATCCAAAATCATGTATTTACACATTCTCCTTTATGACTGAATGACAGCACACGAATCCATCATTTTGTATACAGATTCTTATATGGTTTGAAAGCATTGGAAGTAATTGTTTTTTTTAAAGATAAGATTTATAGTTAAAACAACATTTCATCAACTTAAGGCGATTTTAAATGAGTGTTTGAAGTAGGTTCTAAAAGAGAAAGATAATGCATGTGACGCATGCGTGTAGCATTTTACGTACAATAACGAGGATTAATGGGTTGTCCGTTTTCTTTTCTGAAGGCTGCTGGACAGTAAGAATATCAAATAAAGTATTTAGCAAGAGGGAAAAATGGCACACGGCTATCCTAATATCATTGCTTTAAAAAAAGAGTTTGTACAGCGACATACTGTAGCAAAACGTGCAACATTTTTGACCATGTTAAAGGTAGCGTGTTTAAAAAGAAAGCTTAAAGAAACAAAGAAACCTCACATCATGTTATCATGAAATACATTGGATCTTAAAAGAGTATGAAATAAAAAGGTTTATAATACACCAGGCATTTTTGTGATAATCTTACACATATTCCTTTTTCTTGTTAAATGTTAAGACAATAAAAGAGAAAGGTTGCAAAAATATGAGAGAGAGAGAGAGAGAGAGAGAGAGAGAGAGAGAGAGAGAGAGAGAGAGAGAGAGAGAGAGAGAGAGAGAGAGAGAGAGAACCTTCTGATGCATTTTCTGGTATAGTTCCGCTGTATCGATCTTGTTTAAATAGAGGTGCGTTATCATTCATATCCTGTGAAAATATGTGTATTAATAGCTTGTGTAGGTTGTCGTATCGTGGCGAGATTAAAAATGAAGGTACTAGATTTTCAAAGAACGTTTAGATGATTTTTTTATGTAATATATAACATAAGATTCTACTATTTTATTGATTCAATCTATCGTGATTAAATTAAATGTCAACGAAGATTTTATTTTTTTAAGTTCATACTTTTCTCTTCTCAGACGTAAATTTTGTAGATATTGACATTTTATTGATTGAATAAATATTGCTTGCACATATTATATGTCACAAGGACGGTCACGTACAAAAACATTTTTTGGGCTTTGTGACAATCCCTGAGCAATAAACAGGTCCGTTTCTGTGGTTGATTAGTTCTAACTGCACTTATTATATTACTTTTTATACCTTTATTTTGGAAAAACAAGATAAATCCAAGATCGGTAAGCTGAGAAAAGAAGGAAAAACAAACTTAACAATAATGGAACTTTGGTTACATTCTGTTCTCGTTAGTTTCTTTTGATTTGTCTTTTAGCTTTGTACATATTACACTTTTTCTTTCCTTTCTAAGATTGGTAGTTATGTGCAGACCAACATCATATAAAAACAAACATGCCATTTATAAAGTGATGGTAGCCTAAACAATGTTATGGACACCCGAGATTATAACAAGTAATGAATTAATTTTATAGACATAATTATAAAAATATATTGATAGAAAGATTAGACACATGTCTTTGACTTTGAAAATATGGGGAGAATTAATATTTGCAATTTCTTAAGAAAATGATTGAGAAAAAAATTAACAATTTTTTAAAAGATGATTATGACAATATCAGGGTTTCCGCTTGCAATGCTTTCCTCATATGTTAAACTTAAATTTTATAAATTTCTGATCCAATAGTGCTAAGCTGATTGATTGCACAAAAAGAATTTGAAGAAACAAGTAACAGCGATGTACATTAAATATTATATTTGGCGAAATTTAACGTCAACGTGATTATTAGGCATGTTTTTTAAACACGGAGTAATGACGGAAATTAAAAGCTACTATAATGATCCAAGATTATATAATCTTAGAAAAACTATTTGCTTTAACGTTTTATTTTTGAATAGTAATATTTATTATGCATAAAATAGCCGCCTAGATAAAAGTCATGAGCAACACTAAATTTTTGAAATCCTGTATATAATGCCAATAATGTGCAGTTTGTTGCTGCATGATGCATGTAAAAAGTAAATGCTTTTCGCCTGCAAAATCAGGTGCAGAAGTTGTATTTAGAGTCCACATGACGGAGTTGTGGATTTGTTTAAAAAAAGAATCTTCATACAAATTATAAATTCAAAGATAATAAATAAATAGCAGCCCATCGTTTTCAATTAAATGGCCGAAATATTACATAGATAAAAATCAGTTCTCACTAAAGACAAAGAGAAGAAGAAAATCATGAATCAGAAATAAAATTGCTGAAATACTGCAAGTAATCAATGACTGATGTAATCGAAATATCAAAGCTCAGGCAAGCAATTGACATTTATTCATAAGCATGCATGCCTCCCCAACCGACACGTGTGCCAGTATTGCGTTTGACTTAGACTGTTTGCTCATTTCAACCTAGTCCGTAATAATAGCAGTTGTTGTTCATTCTGTTATTAGTGTCTTCTGCTGTTTCTGATGATTACTGATTAGAATAAAATGGTAATGCAAGGGCTTACCTGAACTGTAATGTTAACTATGGCACTAGAGTTCCTTGATGGTTGTCCATGATCATATGCAAAGACTGTCAACATTATCACTCCATTCAGTGAATTATTAAGAGCTTCGTAGTCTAATGGAGATGCAAGTCTTATCTCTCCCGTTTCCGTCTCAATGGTGAAGTTTCTTTCCAAATCAGTGATGTTCCTGATCTCATATGAAACTTTTGAATTCTCAGTTCCATTCTTGTCCCCATCGGTTGCCTTATAAAGTAATATTTTAGCAGGTAATATATGTCTTATATGTAGGTAATATTATGGCTTAGATGTAGGTAATATATGTCTTACTTGAAGGTAATATATGTCTTATATGTAGGTAATATATGTCTTAGAAGTAGGTAATATGTCTTAGTTGAAGGTAATATATGTCTTACATGTAGGTAATATTATGTCTTAGATATAGGTAATGTATGTTGCATATGTAAAGAGTAATGTATGGCATAAAGAAAGGTGCAAATATACCAAACTAAACCAAGCTATAAACTTTGTTTAGTGTAGTACTTTATAAGCCGTCCCTTCCAATTTCTCAATCAACATTTTTTGTAGTTTTGAGTAAAGACGATAAGTGAGAGATAAATAAATGTCAGAAAAATGCCAAACAATTTTGAAAACAGGCATCAATTTTTTGAAATGCAATGCACAGGGTCTATGCACTAGTTACTGATTTTCAAAACAAATTCATTTCAATACCAACCTAGTTTAAACGGACCCCTATATTTTTAAAGTAAGCACCATAAAAATGTATTATTACCGCCTTATCAAACAGTTTTAATTTATCTTCCTTTCAAAAGTGTGAAGGTGAGACCAGTGGTAGTTCAGTGGCTAAGATGTCTGAATCTGCACTACAAAGGTACGGAGTAGTTTTCCAGAATTGGATCAGTCCATAACAGTAACTGTGGTGTGTCCTTTGATAAGCACTTTACTATACTTGACTTAGTGTGATATAACCTTCAAGAAATCCCTTCAAGAAATCAAACATGGTTTCTAATGATTTTTACTAAAAAGGGAGTATCTATCCCTTCTATTTTTATTTCTGATACTATATTCGTTAGTAGTGGAGAACAAGTATTAATGTTTGCATGTGTGCACATAGATATGCATGTGTGTAGATTTACATATATATTGTAAAGAGTATTCTTCCCCTGAAATGAATAAAGTAGAAACTTCGCAAAAAGGTTTATATCAAGTTGATTTACCTGTACTGTTAAAAATGATTTATTCACGTACACCTCTGAATTTTCATCAAGAAAGGCAGTATATACTTCTTGTTGAAATTTTGGTGAATTGTCATTCTTATCAAGAAGGTTTACGACGAGCTGGGTCTGATTGATTAGTCCTCCACCGTCTTTTGCAAAAATTGAAAGATAGAGCCGTTCCAGCTTTTCCCTATCTAGATCTTCTGGTTTGCAATTTGTGACGATTTTTCCTGTAGTTTTATTTACTGAAAATCTTTAAAAAAAACCCATAAAATACACATATATTTGATATCTATAAATCAAATTATATTCATCGAAGTATGGAATTCATTCTGAAGGAATTGAAATTGAGACTTACTTTTTGCATAGACTGAATTGTGATATCAACACAGAAGGGCAAAGCCAACAAGCTTTGTAAATTTTAACAAAATAATTTTTTTCCCTACAAAACAATGTAAAAATTGGAAATTAGACTTACGGTCTGTGAATATAATCCAAAATTTAATCCTAAGATTCAAAAATATAAGTCATATCACTAAACAGTTCTAATAGAATCCGGGTTCGAATCCTAATGAATTTACAATATGGAGGCGATGACGTCAGATGATGGCTGTCCTGATGGTAACAGAGTCTCAATTGGTTCGTAGTTTATGTTTCAGTATAAAACTCCAGAATAAATTTTCACTGAATTTCTTTCTCCAAAATTTTTTATAAATATAAAGCACTTGTTTAGTTTTGTTGAGACTAAATTATTAAATCAATAATAAAACAAAAGAAATGAACTTCAAAACAATCTGACAACAGCAATAGAAAGACCTTGTTCCCTCAAAGTGTTAATAATTACTGCTTGGAAAGATTTCAGAATGAGTATTAAACACTAACTAAAGCATCATCTTATTTCCGCATGATGGGTCACGTGACCTCTTAACAGTTAAACAACGCAATAAAAAATGAAATTTTTTCTCGTACGCAAAAACAGACATATCTAAGAACCAAATTCTCACACAGAAAATATATTAAAAAGAAAGGATGTTTACAATCCAGTTAAAACGCAGGCCGAAATGACCTTGGCAATAGCCAATCGTCTTTACCTTATGTTTACAATATATATAATCCAGATTAAGCTACAAGTAGTGATAATGTAATATTTTACGTATTATAACTAACACATAAGTAACTAAATTATATATATAGCAAACAGAGGTTGGATATAACCAGTCAACATAAAGTAAGTTATGATCCTAGCAATTATGCAAAAAGTGTACATTTTCACAAATGCATTATTGATGAATTCATTTTCCTTGGAAACGATATATTTATGGAAAATTAAATACGTCAAACATATCGTAAAATGTTATAACACACACAGTGGCAACCACATTAGCAAATATTTAATGAAATCACTGTACCAATTTTAATTGCCTACATGGGTGTTGCAATTAGATATTGCAAGTTTTCTAGAGAAGAAACAAAACATACTTTCCAACCGTGAACATAATTATGACTTAAAAGGCTAATTTTTAAGATAAAATACCTTTGATAAAAAGATTGGTAAAGAAATGCTTTAAGGAGCGTTTAGCAAAGATATGTAAACCTGAGAAAAAAAAACTCGTTGAAATCAGTATTAGAAACAAAATATGAATCAAACAAAACCAGCACAATGCTATTGTCTAATAATAGGTGAAACGGCTGAACTAAATTATTTATTGGTTGGTTTTATTTTGCAGAAAATTATTCATGAGTTCTCAGAAACAAGGAATATGATAACCAATGTAAACATTCACGCCACCTACATGAATAATGCATACATGATGACATTTTTATAACATAAAGTTATTTCCCTTATTTACATTAATACGAGTTTACTTCAAATAAAACACGTACTACTATCCTGGTTATCAAAGCACACACAACTGATCATCTACTAACTGCCACTCGATCTCATTAAAGCTAACTATGAGACATCTTATATGCACTTACAACACAAATCGGTTTAAGGCGTAATACTAGATCATTACCGCCAGTATTTACACCTCGTATCAGTGTTTGAGTCAATTTCATTGATACATCAGACAATATACACAATTTATAGTTGATTACCGGTCTGTAGTTAGCTATCGTCCTGCGAACAAAGGCCAACTGTTAATGTATAAAGTTTCTGCTTAAACTTGTTTACGAAAACTTAATAAACACAGTGTTTTTTCTCGAAGTTTGCTTGTTACATTTCGTTCAGTATATACTGCTACTTGTCCTTCATACATCTGAACACATCTAATAAAGAAGATGACATGTGACACTAATCCATCGGAAATTGACATACGTAATGAAATGAACGCTGTTTAACGGACATGACGTTATTTCATTAATTTTCTTTTTGGAACTTTTGATATGTTATGTTTGTTTGTTACTGAACTAAGAAAGTATACTATTAATTTAGGTAAATATACAGCACGAAAGTGTACTTAACCAAAAATGAAAAACAAAACAAACACTTGTCTAAACTAACAACTGATCCAGCATATGGAGGAACTGAATATTACTCGAAATGTACTGCTTATTAGAATGTATTAATAAAGAAGGTTTTATCAGTTTAGAGTCAAAACAAACTTTGGTTAATCCAGATATGATGGGCTCAAGATACAATCAAATTGCATACAATACCAATGTCATTCATACTAAACTTTTAGATCACTTTGACCTTGTTTTGGTCTGAGTTACTCTCATCAAGGTCCAGTCACACATCAGTTTGTATGAACATAGTTGAAATAAGAGAAGCGAACAAAACTTACAAGTTATTGCCACCAGCAATGGAATAGCTGACCTTGCCAAACTCGCCGCCGTCCATATCTTTGGCCTTAAAACATAAAGTTTTACTCATAAAGAAAATAATTTACTTAATATTCCTGGAGATATGTAAATGGACTTTCAATTTTCACAGCACTTTAAATTGACAAAAATATATTATATGCAGAAATATTCAAAGATAACCAATATATCAAAGATGTGAGAAACGTCGCATTTAAGTGAGGTCAGTAACTCTACATTTGAGGAATGAGTAAGTGTGATCATTAAATGGTATCTATTAAATGACATAAAAAATAATGCTAAAGTTCATTAGAAAGATACGGTGTTTAATTATTATTGCTGCAAAAGATCATTATAAAACGTCTCCCCTTGTCTTGAAGTTTTCTGTGTAGAAAGTACCATTGTTTAAGAATTCCTTGACACCGTTACAAATTTTCAAGAACTTAATTATTTACATGGAAAGTAAACGTCCTCAATTTGTTACATCACAATGATTTTAGATGAATTTCTTTCAAAATAGAAAGAAGCCTTTACAACCTACCGTTATATTTTTAACGAATGTCCCATTATCAGGCTGTTCCAGAAATGAAACTTCATACGTCTCATTTGTAAATTGAGGAGAAAACTCATTTACGTTAATGATCTGGATTGTGAGTGTTGCTTTATCGTTGTGAGTATCGTTAGTCACTTCCTTTGCTTGAATCTGTGTAAGATGCAGTATAAATGTGTATGACAAATTGACAGTAATAGCATTAGAAAGAGCAGTTATTTGTATTGTTATCGTTGATTGTACAGTAGTATTAGTGGTAGTATTTGTTCGTTTGTTTTCGAAGAAATAGTAGTAGTTGCAGTAGTCGTTTTCGTCGCTTTCTTGGTTCTTAACGTAAATTTGAAGTGCAATTATTATACACAGTACATAAAGGTAACGAAATACAGTATACTATTATTGCTATGTTTTTAAAAACAAAATTAGTATTGAACATTGACAGAAGGTTATTACAAGGAATGTATACAGAGAAAAAGGTAGAAAAAGAGGCTTACTGTTATTGTTGTATTGGAATTCTGTTCATAATCAAGAATCGACTTGTTAGTAAACCGAATGGCTATGACTCCCTCCTTAACAATTGGAGTTGATGGAACCACTTCGAAATCACCACAATATGGTTCTTTTTCACAAATAAGCGTCACATTAAATGTACTGTATACGTCCTGAAAAGAGCAATGTAAGCGGGAATTTTAATATTAAAAAGTATAGATAAGATGTTAAGTTAACAGTAAAATAATTTGAGCTTTGAAAAGAATTCTCGCTTCAGACTCTAAGTACGTACTAGTATTTGGTGAAAATCAAATGCTCCATGTCAATAAAAGGCTAACATTATATGCTGTAACCAGAATCATTCATATCTTTAAACTATGAAAACTGTATCTGAGCCAATTTGTTCAAAGTCTATACATTTGGCAATATGCTCAGCCTCGTTTGAATATTTTGCAACATTTTATTTACCGGACGGAGCTTTACTTGGTAGAGTCATTGTTTTTTTTACATGTTTTGGGATGGACCATTTTCACAATATCTGAAAATAACGTTCTCGGGTTATCTCGCAAAATCTCGCAATTCTAAAACAAGGCGCTCACTACTGGAAGATTTGCAAACAATCAAAATGTCAAAACGTGAGAAGTATATTGATAATAGCCTAGGGTATACTGAGGGCTAAGTGTCGGAGAGTTCAAGAAATCTTATCGCTAAATAATGATAGTCTCAGAGGACAAACAGCCGTGCTAGCAACGAGTACATAAGCCCTAATTTGTGTTAAGCTGACATTCACCATTTTCAGTATTTTATGGCTTCCCGAAAACGCTCAGTAGACGGGCGATTTTTTAAATTATTAGAAATGAATTTGCATCATATTTATGTCCATTTATGATTATTTAACAGATAAAACAAAAACGGTGATAAAAAAGAACAAATTTTGAAAAAAGAAACTGCATTTGCATTTTTTGCTGAAGGGGGAATCAATAATTAATATTTAAGTTTTAAAGAACAGAAAAATTATTTGTGAATGTGAAGAGTTATTGCATACATGATAACCAATATACTAAAGATATACTATAATGTTATTTTAATTAAAATACATTTACTATAAAAAATTACGTGTACTTAAATTAAAATACCAAAACTACAGAAGAATATTGTTTAAAAATATATGAAATAAAATAGAAAATGTTTTTTTTTTTACTTAAAATACCAAAACTATTTAATAATCTAATTTTAAATAAATATGAAACCAGATTATATTGTTATTATAATCAAACTGCCATACATATTGAATAATGTTATTTTAATCAAAATACCAAAATTATCGAATAGTGTCATTTTTTATTGTTGAGATAATTGCTACACTGGAATCTAGGATTTTGTAAATGGGCTTACGTAGGCAATTTCGCAGTTTAAAACTAACATTTGTCCATTAGTAAGATACCAATAGATATCACTACAAACTAAAATTGGTGCTCATGTGTGTGTGTATGTGTGATTTGGATTTTAATGTGGCCTTAATAATTTTCCAGTCCTATTCCTATGATGTCTGCAGTGTGACAGTTTAAATAAATTTCTAGCACTGGGACATCATGCCGCACACATGTAGCATTATTTCTCACCCAGTCACATTATTCTGACACAGGCGGACAACTCCTAATACTAACCTCTTAATGCTGACCGCCTAGCGAGGCAGCTGTTAGTAAAATTTTTAGACGTCTTTTGGTAAGATTCTGCTGGGGTTAGAACATGCGATCTCACTCATCAGAGGAGGATGCTTTAACAACTAGGCCACGTTAGCGGTTGACTAAAATTGGTATTAGTCTGGTGGTACTAAGGAAAACTTATTTCTAATGTAAGTTTGAATGAAATGGTGGGGATGGGCTGCTGCGTTTTGAATCTGCAAGGATAGTTTATTTTTTAACTGAGTTTAGCAGTTTATTTAAACCACATACTTCTAAACAGGCTTTGATAGCTAAACTGTATTTACCTCTCAACATGATTTGACCAATATTAAAACTAAACAAGATCTTGCTTAAAATGGTTAGGACAACTAAGATAAAATACATTATAAAACAATTTTTTTTAGTATAAAATCAATTTCTAAGACAAATGTTCATTGCTTGACTGTGTGTATTTTCTTTTGAAGAAACATACTGGGGATTAGATTTATTATTATTATTATTATTATTATTATTATTATTATTATTATTATTATTATTATTATTATTATTATTATTATTATTATTATTATTATAATTATAATTATTATTATTAGTTCTCATAATTGTTTATCAGCCCTATATATACATGTACATGAATTAAGATATCATATTCATACTTTCCAACGCCGATCTTTATTTCCAAATAAATAGATCGATTATTTACGCAGCAGTAATAGACTCGTTTTGAATTTTGGGATTTGATATAAAAAACGGTAACTCGTCCAAGATGCGTTTGGTGAAAGCTGGCCATTATTCGGAATCGAGTGATTTAACTCTGTTTCATCCAAATAAACCTCCTTTACGTAATTTATTAAGCTCGCGTCTGAATTTCTGTACGGTATCATGATATATTAGATTTAATAAAGGTTAAAAGTTCTTTATTGATTACCCTGCTACCAAAACGGTTTGGTGACATTTAATCCCACGACAATTAATCCCGCGACAGTTAATGTCTGACACTTAATCCCTCGACAGATAGTCCCGCTGACACATTATATGCTCACAGATAGGCTAAGATCAAAAACAATTAACACCAACAGTAATCCGTCAAATAAATAATAAGCTTATACATTATATGTTCACAGATAAACCCTTCCGTGGACATGTAAAATAAGAAATATAAACTAAATATATTTAACACAATTTAATAAAAGGTGATCAGAAGTACGAAATTTAAATGTAAAGTGAAATAGAGAACTAAAAGTTAAATGTGTGACAGGTAAACAATGACACGCAGATAGACAAGAACTTCGCTCGAAGAGTAACGTTCGACAGCATTTTTGACACGCGTCTTCTGCGTCTGGTATCTCTTGGGGACAGACGGCTGCGAACCAGCGATTCCTTGAAGAAAAGACGTTCTTTGCATCTGAATGACTCTCTCGATTCCCTTAAAAAAAACTCCATAATGTGGGATGATGGCACTGAAAAAGAGCTTGTAGTGCAAAGTGCCAACCTTCCACAGCGTTTGTTGTTCTGGCAACACCTTCTGACGCCGTTTCAAAGTGATTCCATGTTTTGATTGGAAAGATTGTCGGCCCGTATTGTTCTGCACGTCCAGGTCTCCGTCTACCACGAATATATGTATGTTCAAAAATTGCTAAGAGTTCAGGCATCTTTTCATGATCGGGCATGCTATCGGCTAATATGAGAAAAGCGTCTACGACATCTTCAGCTGGAACCATCGCCAAAGCAGGTAAACAGCGAACGGCCGTGCGTAAGCTGTCATTAGACTCGTAATCAACTTTCATGCCGATGTCGTTAACTTTGCGTATAACGCTTTGTGTCAGGTGGAAATAGCAACCCATAACGTTTGCATTTGGATAGGCGCTTCGAAAGGTACTTATTGCTGCACTCTCAAAATCAAGAAGTAATCGATCAGGTTCTGCTGCAGAGACCAATTCTTTTACTGCTTCAAACATGCGATCATATATAGCACGTGTTTTGCTTTGCAAGAGGCAGTAAAGGGCGACCGGGGAGATTCCAGGCACTAGTTCGAAATGTATGGTGTACAGCTGAAAAAAAAGCGTAGGTACTACCTTGAATGTTCCATCTGCTAACCATAATTTCGCTCTGGCTAATCCATCCAACAGTTCGTTATGACCGAGAATAAGCAACCTTTCGTTTCCAGATCCGGAATCATGCAAAATCATATGTTGGAACTGTTGAGGAATGCAGAAAGTCATGTCTTTCGGAGGCGGTGGTAGAGGTATCGAATCCGGAGCAGACATCAATTTCTGACGCTTTCGTTGTAACGTTCTCTTCAGGGATGTTTTCTTTGGTAAGGCCATAAGTACGCAACTATCAAGATGCGTACTTACTTCTCCAATGACAGCTTTAGTTGTTGCCGAAATTTCTCCAATCTTGTTTTTCATATCAGCGACAGCCTGCATCGCTAAGATAGACTCTTTGTTTCCGTCGCGATTGTGTTCAGCATCGCAACCGTGTATAATTTCATCGTTCTTGGTAGCAATACGTGCACGGCATCTGGTTTTCTGGTGAAGTTTGCAACGCCAATGAATTGTTCCATTCGTACACTCCCTGTGTTTGACAAATTCATATTGCTTGTGTAGCAAAAACTGCTTGCCTTTCGACGTTGTACCAAAAGCGATCTTATCAGCCATAGGCTATTATTTTTTGTAGACTCTACACTGATATTACTAATAATATTAATATTATTATTCAATTAATACTATTCCAAGTGAGTTAGCCAAGAAACTCTCTGACTTATATAGTGGGAGTTATGGTGGTTTTCTTAATTTCTTAATTTCAGCCAATTCAGCCAATCCGGTCCGTGCTAGTTCTCGAAAGACCAAAATTATTCATGCGATCATACTATTGTATAAGCTTATTATTTATTTGATGGATTACTTTCGGTGTTAATTGTTTGTGATCTTAGCCTATCCATGAGCATATAATGTGTCAGCGGGACTATCTGTCGCCGGATTAAGTGTCAGGCATTAACTGTCGCGGGATTAATTGTCGTGGGATTAAATGTCCGTACACCACCAAAGCATACTTAGCTCATTTCCTGTCATCTGGAGCATTTTCTCCATGTGACGTTTTAAATGCCACAGATTTGATTTTATGACAAATTATCCAAAGCCCTATGTTATGATTTACTATTGAATGAAATGATCATGATCGAGTATAAATCGATGTTGAAATTTTATCCAATTACTTACAATTTATATAGTACAAAGGACATTATGTTAACTATCTGAGTGATTAGGTAACAATTTATACATGGATAAATAGCTATAAAACGATCATTTAATCCTTATATTTCAAATTCAATTTGTTTATGTTATCATATTAGCAGATTTCTTTTTTAAAAAATCGTTTACTTTAGACAGCTCACAGTTTTCTTTGCTTAGCCTTTTCACCGCGGCAGGATACATTGCCCCATCTTTGTTAGCCAGGAGTGGTCGATTATTATGAAGTAATATATGGTAGTGTCACAACGGATCATATCAACTGTCCAATGAGCTGTCATGATCTTGTTTTTAATTTGAAAGTAAAGGTTGATGCTAACTAAACCCAGTTATTCCTGTTTTTAACATCACGCTTGCGTTTGGTACGTTTGTTTCAAAATCTGTTCCTGCATTCTGCACATTTCGATCACTAAAAACAGTCATGTCTATTTTTAGTGAGATATCTTGCTCGTTATATGGCCCTGGCCGTTAATAACATCTACTGGTACATTATATCGAAGCAAAATACAATAATTTGTAAAATGGCTTTTAAAGCTTGATATATACCGTTTTTGGCAAAAAGGGTGAGTATTAGAGTGCAGGAAGGTCTGTGCAATTCTATTGTTTCAGTTTCTAATGAGAGGCTTTTACCTTCTGGCTTTACAATTTTGATCAGAAATCACAGTATTATGCAGGATGAGGGATTTTTTATTATTATGGTGTAAATGTACATGCACATAAAATTTTACATACAATGACATGGAAACAGGGAACCAAAATTAGTCCGCAGAATTTACCGACGTATGCAAAATTCTAACACATTATCACGTGACCATTTATATCAAATTAAATTGTAGAAAACGCAATAAATTCATAACAATTGGAATTATAAAACTTTAAAGCCTGGAAAAAAAAACAAAGCGTCAGGTATAATGTTTATTCTAAAGTCAACAGCGAAATTCAATACATCCTCAGGTACATAAATAAGGTGCCAACTCAATCTGTTTTATGTTCTTTTTTATTCTTTTTATTTTTTAGCTTTGGATTCACGAGGCAGCTTGCTTCAGTTGTAATAGCCAAGTAGATGAAATGAAAAGGTAAACCGTTTCAGCGGAAGTCTGAATGTGACATTTGTAAAGGTTTAACACTGAAAGTGAGAATCCGGCTTGCAAAAAACTATCAAAGATGTTCCAGCACTGAGTGTAAGCAGCTGTCGTTTTTCCATCCAATATAAATTGTCAGTCTCTGTACGAAACTTGGAGTCTTCTTGTTAAGGGATAATATCGAAAACTTTTGGAGGTACCAAACGTGAATGTCCGTTTTCCAGTGTTTATCAGATGAAAGCTTCGGTGAGTAATTCGCGACTTGAAAGAATGCTCTTTTACTGGGAAAAGCAGACCTAGGAAACAGAAGTTCTCTTTTGATAGTCTTAGCACCAGTCCCTTTCCCTATCATTAGTTAAGATGTTCAAAATACTTTTGTATGTTTGTCTGCTGTCTAGATTTCTTGACCAAATTTATCAGGTGTTATATCTTAATATCAACAATAGTCTGTCTCGGAGTTACCCGTCTTACATGGGTTTTATCAAATACGTTCCGGTACAGATGAAGAAAACCAGAATACAATTTTGTCGTAATTTAGAATGTAAAAAAAGAACGGAACCTAGAGCCAAATTGTCAAATATGAGAAATGCGAAAGAATAATTTGGTTAAAGATAAAAATCAGCTTAGAATAAAAAATGAATTGTTGAGTTAAATTTGATGCAGTCACACAGACACATTCATAAAACAGAAGAATGATGTCGTCTAGCAAAATGTGACCATATGAGCAGTTAATAAGTCTCACGTTCGCAATTTAAAACAATTACAATTTTGATCTCACCGTACCATGATAATTATTGCAATGTTTCAAATGTTCACTCAAGTGTTGATATAAAATTGTACATTGCATAGTTTAAGGAAAATATATCTTCAATTAGATCAATGACTTATTTGATAGGTAGATAGATAGATAAATAGATAGATAGATAGATAGATAGATAGATAGATAGATAGATAGATAGATAGATAGATAGATAGATAGATAGATAGATGGATGGATGGATGGATGGATGGATGGATGGATGGATGGATGGATGGATGGATGGATGGATGGATGGATGGATGGATGGATGGATGGATGGATGGATGGATAGGTGGATAGATGGATGGATGGATGGATGGATAGATGGATGGATGGATGGATGGATGGATAGATAGATAGATAGATAGATAGACAGACAGACAGATAGATAGATAGATAGATAGATAGATAGATAGATAGATAGATAGATAGATAGATAGATAGATAGATAGATAGATAGATAGATAGATAGATAGATAGATAGATAGATAGATATATAGATAGAAAAATGGATACGTACATGGTCTAGGTCAGAAACTTTTATTCCATCCGCACCACCATTTATTAGCAGAAGAGTATCTTTAACTGCATTCTCTTGAATACTAGCGTTGTAAGATCTCATGTTGAAATGTGGCACATTGTTATTTGTATCCACTATTGTTACAGTTACGTCTGTATATGTTGAAGTGTTTCCTCTCTGACTTTTCGGATCCTGATCAATTTCACACGCCTGTCAATGATAGGTTTCCTCATATATATATATATATATATATATATATATATATATATATATATATATATATATATATATACCGTATTTTCCCGCATATATCCTGCTGGTTATATCAGATTTTTCAAAGCCCGCAAGGGGATGCGGGGTTATATAAGGGTGCGGGCTATATCACAAATATTTTACACGTACAGTAATAATATTTCAATATACTGTTTGAAAAACATGAGTAATAACTTGAACGCCGCCTTGTGCCACCAACCGTGTTGCCGGAATGTCGAAACACGTCGGTACTTCGTCCATATTAAAGATGGCAGAATGGGGAAGGTCAATCTTCTGGATTTCCCTGGCGACGAACTCACGAAAATCATCCATCTTCTTCTCCCAATTCTAGGGTAGAAGTTGGACGACGGTCGTTCGTGTTTTGATTAACAATTGGTTCCTATTCATAAATTTATATACCCAATTCACTCTTCCTTTAAAATCATCAATATGCATCTCTACCGCCATTAGTTTGGCCTTTAATTTGAAGGCAAATGTCGTGATATGTGGGCTGTTTTTCCGCTGGGTCACGATCCATTGATCCAGGTCAGCTTCAAGATGAAGCCATTTTGCTTTAGGTCCACGACGAGCACGTTTCCGTGGATTTATCTTCCCCAACGCTCTTTTTCTTTCTCCAACCTCGGAATACACTCTCATCAATATCAAATTTTCTGCCTGTGGTTCTATTGTCATGTACTTCAGCATGCGCAATGGCAGTTAGCTTAAAGTCGGTATATTTTAAATGTAACAAAAAGAAATTATTTAAACTCGAATCTACACTTCACATGAATACAAGATTATTTAGAAATGTCGCGGTTATGTAGTCTGTATCAATCTGCTGCACTGAGCAATTTATATCCAGTGTTTTCCTTTCCTTTATCATAAATACAAACTTGTCAAATGTTTCATGACTCACTGGATGTAAAGAAGGCTTCCTTACCATTTTTAATTTTTGATCAAAAATTTGTCTGAATGAGTACCACAACGATTTTGTATATTCTTATATGCCGCCTGGCCAAAAGCGAAGGGGTTGAGTACTTGATATCTAGATGCTAGAATCAATAAACGCCAAAGGTAAAGGCGGCTTCATTGATCTGCTCGGACAAGACTTCAGACAGTTGGATTAGGGTTGTACCGTACATTGACCAATAAATGCCCGATGGCTTCAAAATTCAAATCTGCGGCGGCCAACCGGAATATTGTGCGGGTTATACAAAGGTGGGGCCTATGACAACAATTTTTTTTTACACAAAACCTCCAAAACCATCTTGCTACATGAGGGTGAGGATTATCTGAGTGCGGAATATATGCGGGAAATTACGGTATATATATATATATATATATATATATATATATATATATATATATATATATATATATATATATATATATATATATAAAGATGCAATAAACTTACGACGAACAGTGCGAAACTAGAAACTAACTAGCCTGAGCGCTTTCGACTCTTAATGAGTCTTTTTCAAAGGCAAATACAAAACATATATACGACAAACAAATAAACACAAAAACGTTGTGTTTGTAAACCTCCACATGGCTGTCTCCACATGGGTTAAAACTATAAATACAACCAGCTTGTATAGACTAGTTGCGGATACTGAAAACGTTGTATAATTCCCTAAACCTGTCAACATATGATAGAGACCAAGACATTCTCTAGCACAGTGACTAAAGAAAAACTAAACATACATGGTCCAAACAAAAGGTGCAAAACAGAGAATGTGATTTATCTGATCACATGTAAGATCTGTGGCCTTCAGTATGTCGAAGAAACCGAAAAGCTACACAAAAGGATAAACCTTCATAGATCTGATTGGATGACAAAAAAGCTGTACAGAAGCCCGGTCGCAGAACACTTCTCCTCCCCTGGCCAAACTTTCAGTGATATGATACTTATCGCTATTGCTAACAACCACAATTGGAGTTCCGAAACCAGGAAAGAAAAGGAATCATACTGGATACGCCGCCTTAGAACATTGAAACCAAGCGGTCTAAACCTACAAGACTAGAAAGTGAAAACTATGCACTAGAAGAATTTAACATTTTCTAAATCTTCTTATTATCCTTCAATTTTTACTATATGAACAATCGATATAGACTTATATCCGGGATATAATCTGCGTTACATAAATGTACAAAAAGTAAAATTAGATGTCCCTTTGGCTTTGTAGACTTTTAGGAAATTATACACCGTTTTCAGTATCCGCAACTAGTCTATACAAGCTGGTTGTATTTATAGTTTTAACCAATGTGGAGACAGCCTTGTAGAGGTTTACAAACAAAACGTTTTTGTGTTTATTTGTTTGTCGTATATATGTTTTGTATTTGCCTTTAAGAAAGACTCATTAAGAGTCGAAAGCGCTCAGGCTAGTTAGTTACTAGTTTCGCACTGTTCGTCGTCAGTTTATTGCATCTATTTTAATCAATCCCTGACACACATGATCCCTTGGTGGATCCAGTACGCTTGAAAGGATTGTTATTCGCCATATGATTTGTATACTTGATATATATATATATATATATATATATATATATATATATATATATATATATATATATATATATATACACAGACATTCATTCTCGTTGCCTGTAAGTTTTCGTCCAAGACCACGTCTCCTGGGAAAAACGAAAAATAGTTGTGGCTATAGGCATTTTTGCGTGGCGGTGATAATGGTATGGCGACTCATGGAAATATACAGTCATCCATGATTCCTCGAAGATAATAATGGGTTATAGCAGTTAATACAGAATGTTAAAACTATACACCATAGAGAGTGGAAAGTGCTGTCTCTCAGTCCTTGGGGGTATGAGTGAAAATATAATTTTTTTATATTAAGTGTGAAGAAAGAATATTTCAGTTCATATTTGTGTATTCAGAATGCTAATAGTCCAGCAAGGTTCCATTATTGTGGAATGTGCACTTGGTTTTCACCTGCAGTCTATATCATGCTGTGGGTAAAGAGTCTCAGCAGTGGACAATTAAAAATGATTTTATTAGCCCATGTATATTTGTTGTTTTTTTCTGGAAAAATCAAGCTTGTTAATGCAAATCACTGCGATTATTGGACCTCAAATTATTTTGTCACTGGCAAATCTCAAATTAAAGGTTTTAAATATATTTCACTAACATTTTATTTGTAAGGTTAATTTTAAGACAATAATTTTAATCAATATATTTCTAAGTATTTGTTGACAAATTCACCGGAAAACTAAGGTAAAATTTGTACACGTGTTGAAGATTTATTATAGTGTTGTTTACATATTTTTATTAACAAAAGTAATGTTACGTATATGTGATTGAATTGCTTGTGTGTTGGCTTTCTAATTCTTTTTTATTTCATTACTTTTTATTGTAATGAATATTTTTATAGGATTCGAAATTCTTTTTCAGTGATGCAAACAAGAAGTCAAAATGATTGGTCAATATCAGAAGCATACATTCCTAGCGTGATCACCATGAATAAAAAACTATTTAATTATTGGTTTTTAATTGGAGACAATTTGGCATACGTTCTAAAATTCATGTAGTAAGAGATCACATGACCAATCTCAAGATACTTGAAGTTATGTTTTTGCATTTTAATACGCATTCTTAATACTTTTCAGACTGAGTCTTTTTAACATCTTGAAGGAACAAGGTGTATAATTTTATTTTTAGCCAGAGTGTTTGTTCTTCGTCTGATTTTTTATTTAATAATTTGTTCTAACCTAGATTCTAATTGAACAATTTAGTGATAGAACTGTGTTTTCATTCTTAGGATGGATCAACGTTTGGATTATATTCACAAACTGTAAGTCCTATTTACCAATGTTACATTGTTTTGTATGGAAATCAATTGTTTTGTTAAAATATACAAAGCCTGCTGGCTTTTACTCTTTGTTTTGTTAATGAGCACGAGCCCTTGTCACGTAACATTATTTATATTTATATTTTTGCTCCATGCGCCATATTTTATTATAAAGGAAATTTTACTTTGGAGTTTAAGACTAGACATGATTCTTTTACTTGAAATGGCAATGCCTATGACCTCACCGTGGAAGTCAATTTTATTGCTATCTTTTACATGCTCAATTCGAAAACATTTTTTTCTCAAAGTTTTCTAAATCCATTTGTAACATCAATTTCATTTATGGTGTTTTCCACGTACAATAACGTAAGTATTTGAACTGATATGGGTTAATAATTGCTTGATATGATTTCCTATTTACATCTCATTAATACATTAATAATATCATTTTTGTCATATCTATAGCATTGCAATTATGGTAACATATAGCTTCTTGATCTTACTCAGCTATTAATTAATAATACAATTTGCTTTGCTACTCAAAATAGAATTTTACATGTTTTCTTTCTCCAGCTGAAAAGTCAAAAAGTTGTTAAAAACGAAAGATTTTGTTCGTCATGACTAATCAAAAGTACAATTTAAATGAGAGATATGTAACACCAAACTAGGAGAGAAAAATCAGCTGAGTATTGCAATGCACCGATATTGGTAAAATATGTAAAGCCTTTGGTGTAGCTAACTACTCAGCAAGTGTATATATATATATATATATATATATATATATATATATATATATATATATATATATATATATATATATATATATATATATATATATATATATGAATAGCAATCAAACATGTGTTCTCGTTCTCCATACCTAATATATCAAAATTAACCTTTCCACTTATACTGATATGTGACTATGAACTCCTGCACATCAGCTATAAATATACAATACACTTCATCCTGACACAAAACTCATGTAAAGATGTTTATCATTAAAAGACCATTTCCCATCAAATCTTTCCAAGTTCTTTTCAATAATATAGCGTTACCTTTACTGTGATGGTACAAATACCAAATAGTTGTGTTACGTCGGTCATCGACCAGTCTAGATATCCAGTAACTGTGATTTTGCCTGTCTTATCATCAATTTTGAACAGACGGTCACAAAAATGGCAATCCGAGCCCTCGTTCGAACAGTTAATACCTGTAAAGGAAAGAAACTATATTTTTCAAAAAAGAGATTGAAATCGTCAGTGGAACTACAAATGTTTATATTGTTTATATAAAATTAAATATCAACAGATTGGTCTGCGTAATAAATGGAGCATTACCGTACTGGTTGGAAAAAGGCAATGTATTAAAGCATGAGTGTACCATCGGTCTCGACGGTAGTGTGAGTAGATCGTGTAGCATTAAAATATAGACGTCAGCCTATATATGTTTTGCATTTTTATGGTAGGTAGATCATTTGGGCTTGGTCATGTTATAAGTAGCTCGCATGCTGAAAAAGTGTGTGCATCCCTGTATTGAAACTATTTCTGTTCACTGACATGTGTTAAAGGAGAGTAATTGAGAGCAAAATGAATATGATAATTGTAAGAATGATAATACGTCTACACAACTGCAGTACGCCTGAAAAGAAAATAGTTTTCAAAAATTCTTTTCCCAGGTGTTAAAGGCCCAGAGATCCTGAATTTCGCAGAATAAAGTTGTTTATGTAGGGATTAAGAACGAATCCGACAGTAAGATAGTGGGGTAATTGTCTATCTTTGATGAGTTCATCACAGCAAATTTGGAATGGATTAACCGTCTGTGGAACTTTTATGCTACCCTTGTAACAATAGCGTGATCTATGATAATTATACATTAAGGATGTCACCTTCTACAATCCATAGCACTACAAAGTATCAATGGTGCTTTATGGGAATTAACAATGTAGAAAATGTTACAAAATATAGGGTCTTTAGAGGAATTTAACGTTATTGTGCCCTATTAATATATGACCTTACGGCTAATTTAGGACAGCATGAGTCTCTATTGTAGTTTAATGCTTGCTGTTTCTTAGTAGGTTTGTGCTTATGTTGGTTTAATGTTACCGGAATATCTTGGTCAGGATAGGGTTCATGGGCTTATAAATACGAGAACTTTTAGAAACGATAGGGGACTGTACAGGAATTAACATTACTGGGCCACTATGGGATCCTGCGTGAATTTAATTTTAATGGCTACTGGGCATCAATGGGGTTTTAGTGGTTGATGGAGTACTAAGGAAATTTAACATTGATGGATTAGTATTGGGCCTTATGGAAATTGAACATTATATATGACATTATGATAATATGATAATTTAACCTTACATGTGACACTTTGGTTTTAGACGATTTCACATTAGTTAAATTCCTGGGTCCATGGAAACTAAACAGTATGGGTCTGTTATAGCTTGCTATAACATTTAAACACTGAGATACGGTATAACCCTGCACAAAATTTTTAAATTCGGGCCAAGGATAAAAATTTCTTGAATTGTAATACTAATGTACAAATTAAACTAAAAGACAGGCGAAGACGGATCCAAAAATTATGAACATACACTTACAATTCCTATCTTAAATCTAGTCATGCATACAGATGGATGAGGGAAAGGAATGGATAGGTTTTGATCAATTACACAGTTCATAAACATAGCATCCAAATATACAAGTAAACAACAGAAGATGGAAAGTAGAGAATAGATAATGGACATCAATACAAAGTCTTACTGATAGCAACACATACATATTTACATCTAAACGCCATTGCTGACACACACACAAACACACACCTTTTCCTCAACACGTCTCTGTTTCTTTCTAACTCTCTATCTCTATTTATCTCTCTCTTTCTTTCTCTCTCTCTCACACAGACACACACACAGACACACACACAAGTTTGTCATCCAACACATCACCTTCAAAAAAGAAAAAAAAAACAACGGATGAGAGTTATGTGATGGTGATTAACTTATATTTATACCATCCAATAACATATACATGCAAATAAAACCGATGGAGGCAGAGTAGATATGTTACCATAGAATCATCAACACACTTACTTCCAAATAACTATACACATACAAATATATTGATAAAGAATGAGAAATCAATCTCTTTGGGTACGTTTCATGTAAAAGAACAGGTGACATTTTGTTATACTGATATCGGAGAGTAAAGGATTTAAATTAGTTTTGGCTATCTGCCAATCAACTCGCTTTTTATATTTTTGGCTCGATCAGTTATAGTGTGTCTTCCTTAAATATTCGAAAAGACTATTTTCTGCGATAAAATTTTCAATGAAAATTATCATTCTGTTCTTAAATCCAACTTCGTATTTATAACCTTTAGAGATTGCTAGACATTTAAAACTGGTGAAAGTCCCAGAAATACTGACACTTTTAAGTTTATACTGACAGGCAATTTGATTGACGATGTCTACCAAACGCACTCAAAGATTCTAATATCTTAAGGCACTTTAATACAGAATGAATTACTCAAACTGTAATGTCACAATATTCGTTAGTCTAGTTCCTTTGTCTTTCTTATATGAAAAAGAAACAGCCAGACACATATAGATGCATTAATTCTGACTAAATTAGAATGAATTGTAGCACTCTAATTTAAATATTATGCTGTGTGAGAGGTTCGAAATTCAGTCATCTCGACAGGCGTAATAAAGAGAGGTAAAATATTGTCCAGTTGAACAAAATTGATAAGACCATCACCGACATGAAATACCATTTTGTAAAATGGAAATAAATTAGTTTGCAATTAAAACGTTATGCTTGGTTGCCTTTTTGCAAAAACAATTTTCTTCCCGAATCGTTTGCATATTCTAACAGCGAATATTCCTCACTTGATGGATGGCTCTAATTTTCTCGTCTTAATAATTTTTTTTCATTAAGTTATATTTTCTGTCCTCGTTGCATTATATTTGTTTTTATGTCGTAAGTATACACACACGCATATATATATATATATATATATATATATATATATATATATATATATATATATATATATATATATATATATATATATATGTGTGTGTGTGTGTGTATGTGTATGTGTGCGTGTTTATGCATATCTATGTTGGAACTGAAGGTATATGAATTTGTCTTCGTTTTGTAATTTTTAAACATGGCTGCAAATTCTACAGAATATCTTTAGTTAGATCTTGTGTACGTAGCCTTAGTCTGTTAAGAGAGTAAATTTTCATAGGATCTATAAACAGATGTTGACGTATGTGTTGACAATTGCTAACAATAATCATAATAACAAGGCGTAGTAATAAGGATATATGGCACGTTTTGATTACTTTTTCCTTTCCTTATGTGGCTTTTATTGTTCTAGAAGATTCAGTAACATCCCATTCGTTGGGTTAGGCCAGATTAATTGGCGATATCGAGACAAAATGTATAGTAAGTTTCGTCACGAATGTTGGGGTTATATTTTGAAATATAGTAGCAATAATGGTCATATATTAAAGGAAAGAATTTATCAATCAGATTCATTCCGATTTTTTAGTCATCCTCATTTCTTGTGTTTCTTTTGTATATTTTTAGGCGTGTTTTTATTTTTACTTAGATGTTATTCGAGTGGAAAACCATTTGTTTGGACTGTTCAGGGAAAATAGTAATCTTGACAACGTCATCTTTCTCTCATTAAAAACAAGTGCTGACAACGGTGTCATCAAGGAATGTATTAGGACGAGTTATGAGTTGGTACATGAGACATAACAACAGAGGTTCGGAGCTGCAAAAAAATCAAAACAAATAACCCCCCAAAGCCCAAAATATAATTGCTATGCCAGTATCGAGTTTGCTTGAGAGAAAGAACAACTATTTAACAGGTGGTGTGCATTTAAGTAGATTAATAATTATTATGGCAAACTTAGGCAACTCATGTTAGTCGAACAGTTCAAGTTATGCGTTTAGTGATGTCAAGATTTACCTTTATGAACTTAAAAAAGATACTTTAGAAAACGTTGCTCGTATCGCTGACAAAATAAATATTTCTTGGCTCACAAAGATCGATTTGTCAATTCTTACATTCTCTCATCAGAGGGTTTGTGATAATCAAATCGGTTTCAAGCCAGTACTCAGAATTTGCAGTCTTGTACAACTAACAAGAATCCAACGTCTGATAAAACAGATCAGAAATTCCCATCTCTTCCTTCATGTACTATTTGCAAGAGAATGAAACGTTATTTCTCATTGATATAAGTTAAAAATAAGCAACATAATAAGAGACAGATCTGTTTCAAATGCTCAAGCCATGATCATAGTCATGTATTGGAATCAAAACATTTGTTGGGTCCAACAAGCACCAATTTGATTTTGTTTTGGAGAATTTTAAACCATTCAAGTGTAAAGGTTCTACGTCCCTTACTGGTGATTCGGCCAATCCTTTTTCTATTAAGGAACACATGAACTTCACGGAGTCTTTTACTATTAGGTACTATGCGTTTGTCTGAGAATCCTTCTTCTTCTGAAAGGGTTCTTTGTCGGGGTGTACAGTGCGAATTTATTTTAATTCCCCTAAATAATGTTAATTTAACATTATACTAATTTTCTGGATCAGTGACGGTCTGCACTATGAATTCTTTGCCCATATATGACTTTCATTTATTGTTAGGCAATGACTTTGCTGGAGATAAGGTTGTGGTTAATCATCTTGTAACTGACAAGCCTTGTTGTAATTAGAAAGTGGATACTATCGAAAATGAAATCCCTGATTTATACCCAGATTGTGCAGTTAATAAGGCTATGGCAAAGAAAGGTCTTGGGAATTAAATTGGTCAAGAAAATATTTCTTTTGCTGACACATGTATTGGTCAGACCTTTGATGAGATCAACTTTACTCCTCCATCGGATGAGAGAAAGGGTATTGATCACAATGATCATTTTTTACTAATTATTCTCTTTATTCATATCAGGAAATCTAGAAAAGATATAATCTTCTGTCTACTCATTAAAATGATATTAATTCCTAGTCGGTACTAGAACGATAAGAACGTTTCAACCTCGTAATAAAGTTATATCTCTATTACGAAAATCCTTTTAAATTATTTGTTAAATTTTTACATAATTTGCTGGTTTTGCTTCTTTTATAATTCTGTGATCATAGCGACATAAGCATATAGATACGTTTCCTTCTTTTAATGAATTCAATTTGCGGTAAGAATGGTTTAAATCGCAAAGAAAATATCGAAAACACTTTTTTACGCTTTAAAAGATTCATATTTACAGAGGAAAAGAAGCTAAAAGTGTATTTATGTAGACAATAATTTCATTCGCATTGGAAACTTTTTTTAAAACGTGTATTTTTCTCTCCGTAGACGAAATCATTTATTTTCACAAAAATAAGTCTCATTACACATCGAAAACGCAGTTTATTTAAATGAAAGTACTTAGATTGAGCTGAAAATAAATCGATTCTACCAGTTTTCCGCGAAGCAAATACTTTTCTTTGTGAAAAAATATTTTAATTCTATTTCATTCGGAAGTTCAGAAAATAATTATGTCCAAAGTTAATTTCATATGGTTAAATAAATCAAATTTAATTTTTTGAGCAATAGAATTGTTTTGCTCTATTAAGATCGGTTTGAACATATGCGTGTGATTTTTTATGTGCAACTTATGAACTCAGAGATTAAAATTTCTCACATAAAGTTTAAGCTCTAGAAATCATATCAATTAACGTTTACTTGTCGGTCATGATAAATATCAGCAAGTAAGGCCCAAAACATGACGAAAGACATCTTTCCTCTTTGTATTTACCAAAATTATAGCAATAACGAGAGTTGTTATCAATTAAATTTGGAATATGTTTTGATCAACATATTAAATTAATTAAATTACTTCATCTCTAATCGTGTTGATTTGAAAATGATGATAAATACAGAATCAACGTATAATAAAGTATTTTCTTCTAATTTAAATTTAAGTAACAACAAACATTACAAAGCAGCAAGTTTGTAATTCAACAGATAATGTCTTTATGTATAATATAGAGTGAAAGACCTCTCCTGTGCCCTAAGTGGTTATAGCATCCGCCACAGATTCGGGATGTCGCGAGTTAGAACCCCAAAGACTTGTTAAAAAAGATATAAACAGTTGCCACGCTAGGCGCTCATTATTAAGAAGTTAGTGTTAGGACTAGTCGGTCTGGTGTCAAGATAATGTAACTGGGTGGGTCAAGATGCTACATACGTAGCATGATGCCACCGTGCTAACCTTCATTATAAATTGCACATCTAATCTTAACGATTTGTACAAACTAGGGACTCACGACATTAACAAAATTACTGAGACTGTGAACAATATAACGTCGTAGACCACGAAGACGCATTTACACATCTAGTCCGTAATATCAATATAAACTAAGGACACACACTATTTGAAAAATTCACGGCGACATTGGACGTTGAGACATTAAAACCAACCAGGACATGTTTGCATATCTAGTCCAGTCTTAAAAATCAAATCGACCGCTCAGGTGGCCTAGTGGTAAGAGCGTTCGCATCGGATGCGGAAGATTCGAACTCAGGCGCGGTCATAGCAAAGACATAAACAATAGTATTAACAGCTGCTTCACTAGGCGCTCAGCATCAAAGGTCGGTTTGGTGTCAGAATAATATGACTGGGTGGAACATCATGCTACATGTCTGAAGCATGATGCTCCAGTGCTCGACATCACTATAAACTGTCACATTGCATAAATCATAGCGAAGTGACTGGAAAATTTTAAAAGCTATGTTAAAATCAAATCAAAATCACATACTAACTTTAAGTAACTGGAACCTCCTTAAGAGTTTCGTCTAAATCTGTTACATTATTATTTCTGACGGATAAAATCTTTATTAATTGACTGATTGTGCTGTAGTTAGACTTCAGTACGACATAACACGCTTCGGACAATTCCATCACCTCGGATATAATACAGTAATAAATTTTGAGTATGAACTTTTGTTTACTGTGCCACGTTGTAAGGAATTCTTAGATTTGTGTGATTACTTGTTTGATTATTGGAATCTGGTGCAATGGAAATATTCCTTAGCTAGCTAGTTAATAGGAGCAAACGTCATGGAGTGAAGTGTTAGTGATTTTCCATGATGCCATGGTTGACTTTTAGTGCATTATGGTCAAAAGCACCAGAATGTTCCTGTCGTAACATAGCTCATATTGCAGTGGCAGTATTTACGGTAGGAGATCGGTAAATTACACAAAGGAATAAATAAGAAAAGACTCGGAAGATACCGTTTTTGTCGACATGGTGAAAAATCTGATGCCGTTGTACTAGCGAAATATGCCTTGAATCTATGAACTGGTCTAAGATGGTGTAGTAAAACTAGTTCCATGCGTTAATCTAAAGTTGTATAGTTTCTACGGCGTGACCTGCTGACGGTACGGAAACTTGATGAACAGCAACCATGCAAGTGTGCGGTTGAATTTGTCAAGTTGTTAGATCTATGGTCTTGCATTGATTAGCAAACATAATATGTATATAAAGGACATATCGGACTCTCGAATTTACAACTGAAGTTGTATAGAAGCCTTTGAAAGCTTGGGGTAAATGTATGGCTTCTAGCGGAATTGAGCCCGGGTTTGTCACTGCTCAGCCAAGCAAATATCCCTGGCTTGTAACGATACCATTTGTCTTCATTTGAACATTTATGGCAAGACCCTCGCCTTGTCGGCAATGGCGATTCTCTTTTTGACAAAATATACTAATCTCTTCGTTGCATAATACGCGTAGTACTACTCTCTCTCTCTCTCTCTCTCTCTCTCTCTCTCTCTCTCTCTCTCTCTCTCTCTCTCTCTCTCTCTCTCTCTCTGACCTTCTCAGGTTTCACCTTTTTAAATCACTTAGTTTATATATTTGCTTATTCTATGTACCTCGTAAAGGTGTTTACTATCTCTGTTTGGAAGTTTTAAGCTGTTTTTCCCATTCGGCTTCTGTGTAAAACATACTGAATAAAGACTATATAAGTAAGAATATTACAGTCTAATACAGCTCTAAATAAATGTTCTTCAAAGTTATAAATACAAGTTGAAGTTAGTCCAGTAGAAAATCCTGAGTGTTTTGGCTATTGTTAAAGACATCTTTAAATTTGGGAAAACAACATAGACGGACACCTTGTGCTTATATTGTGTGCGTTGCTTTTGATACGACTTCTTTTAAAACAGAACTGTTCATACAAACACAATTCATGAAATGTTAAGCAAAGTCGTGAAATCACCAAATGAAGCAAGTATATACATTTAAAAGAACATTGCATGGATTCAACAGTTTATCACTGCTAGCACGTGAAGTTGAAGATCTTAAAAGTGCGATATTGCAAAATGCATAAAGTTGTTATTAAATGTTTTATTTTTGGACTGATCATGTTGATGACAAATGTTTGACCTCTATATAATATATTTATCATTCTATATATTTACTTAAGTGTTGTGCATGTAACTTCCATATTCGGTTAATGATAATTCGGTCTCACATTAACTGGATTGGAAAACTAAGTAGGCAAATGATGAAATATTAATGATATAGCTTGTGATGTGTCGAATTTTGAAAACTCTTAGAAGCATTGGTTAAAGGAATTGTATCAAAGTTAACTTAATTAAAGTAGAAAGGGCTATAAATAGTTAGATGGTTATTTACATTTCATCTCTGAACGTCAAAAGAAAATTCGTTCCACGTGACGAAACTTGACCGAGTCATAAGCTATGGTACACGAGAATGACATAAAAGACCCTTTCCCAAAATAAACCGGTTAAAGTGAGAAGCTTGGCCATAAGTGATTGTTCAAAGGAACGTTAATTACGGCATGATTAGCTGTCTTGTCAATCCAAAACTTCTACGGAACAGATTTACGAAACAGTCTATTCCGACTGGTTAATAGTAATTTATGGGAGTAACTTTCTAAGGAATTAAGAAGTTTGCTTTGGAAGAAAGTCTTCAATCTTGCGCAAGGAAAGTTATTTGGACTCCGAATTAGTAGAAAGTACGTTTTCGTTATTGAGTAAGTGACCGGATAGTTGTCTCAGATAGGAGACAGACTATACGTGAGGTGCGTCGGAGACGTATAAAGAAACGGCAAAAGGAACGCATTCTTAGTTTCCCGACTTTAATATGTTATTTCATTTGTTGATTTACTTGCAAATGTATTCATGTTATGATGTTTGTATAATTCCATTTTGCATGGTTTTAGTGAAATGTTAGTCATGACATTTTATTCTTTGATTGTTTTAATTATCAATTCATTTGGAGAATTGACAAGGTTGCATGTAATTGAATGATCGTTGAAGGAATTGACAAGATTGCATGTAATTCAATCTTTAATACATAGGAGTGCTTAGGAATTTTCATGAATTAAGCTTAATAAATGATGGGTAATGTTTCGTAGTTTTATGAATTAACTTCATTTCTAATATGACATATGTATATCCATACACTAGTTTGTAATATTTAATTGATCACTTGTGTGTATATCCATATATTAGTTTGTAATATTAGTAGTAGAGGAAACTGAGAGTTTTGGCCCACCACCCCCTCCCACACCTCCTCCCCCACCCCCGCCAAACCCCTCATTTCCCTATACTACTACTATGTAGACAGGTATTTTGTAACCAGACAAAACAACAGGTGTTGGAATGCGATAAGCTCTGTCAACAGAAGTGACGAATTTGTTAGAACAGCGTATGTGTGGAATATGATTATTTTAAAGACGGCAAATAGGTTTTACCACAAGTTTTTTATTATCAGATAACAGGATGAAAATTAAACTGTACATTAGAACGTTTCCGTTAACAAGGCGGAAATTAAACTAGCATTAGAATGAAAATGATATTATTTTATATCTCATTACCAATGATTAATGTTTCAACTGTTGATATTAAAAATACTTCACTATCACGACTATATATACTAAATTTTACTTTACCGCTCACACATCGATGGGACTCAAACAAATCTTTCATTTCTGGTTTGTTCAGAGGATATTTTTTGTTGATAAAATATACCCTTGACCGATCGAGATCAATTGTGAGTTTAGTATAGTTTTGTTGGCTAATGGGGCTGTGAAAGTTTTTAAATTCCGCTAGCAACTTTTGATACAATTGTTCGAGATAATTGAAATACACGCTGTTATCAGATCTGATGAGCGAAAGTTTTAACTTGTCACGTGTTCCATTAAAACATATACCTGATGTTTCATTATTAAATTCAACTGTCAATTGTTTACCGTCCATCATTAGATATTTGATGTTACTATTGTAGCTATTTGTCATTGTCAAATTTTCAAACATTATTATATAAGTTTAGATCAATATCAAGGGCAAATGTATCTACTCCATTTTCACAATAACGTTTGTCATCAAAATTACACAATCCACGTTGGATAATGACATCTGTTTCAAGCTTATGATGATTAGTTCGAATTGCCATAGCTCTCACAAAAATAACACCGCCATCAAGCGCGTACTTGTAGTCATCAAATTTCATAAACTTTGTAACAAAATTACGAGGCAGACCTTTGGCTTTTTTCGTTATTTTATTATTGTCTACCAATATGTCATACATTTTGCTGCGTAATCCGATAAAGTATTTGATAGCGCTCGAGTTTATTTCATCTTTAAACTTACCAATCACCTTTTTATTTGTGTCGTCATGAAATTTACTGTCACGTGGGTAATCAGAAAGATCAAACAGATGTCGATTATTGTACATGTCCTGATAGATGTCCTCACATTCGATTTCATATACTAGCGAATCAGTATCAGTAAACAATAATCTACTAGCCGGCCACTGATTTTTAACAAAAGTGTAATGAAAATCGTACATCAGCCACTTTGATAAATCTAACACTGCAGCTCCAACATAGATCGGCTTGTTTAGTTTTAGATTTACTTTTATTCTTTGTATCGCAACAAGATTTTCATTAAATATTTTCATGCTCACAAAATCATCGTCTGACACAAGTTTGTTTCTGCGATTGACATCATTAACTATTTCAATATTTACGCGTTTCCTAATATTCTCCATCGTCTTACCAAAAACGGAATTGTTCGTTAGTTTAAAGAAGTTTTTCTCAAACTCTGTTTTCGCTGCAGCCCTTCTTGAAGTGTTTGAGTTAATATAACCTCTCATCCACGGCGACTGATTAAATTTTAGTACACGATGAACTTTTCTCAACAGAAGTCCAGCATCGACTGCTTGTTTTTAAACTTTGTAATTCAAAACGTAATTTTTCTTATCAAGTAAATTTGGTACTAGTTTCTTGACCATGGAATGATGCCTTGGTGATGCTAACGCTTGTTGTTCTTTTGATAACAAACTATAATCTATGACCATCGATTCCGCAAAGAAAGGGTAATCGTTATGTAATTTGTGTAGCGAATTTGGATAATCAAGATCAACTTCAACGAAATAGGAAACATCTTCGGGTATCTTTTTTCTGTCTCCGATAGAAATCGATCAGCCGTGATCCAATGAAATCCACCAAGAGGCATTGGTTCTGCCATCGAATACCCGTACAAATTATTACAATCTAGAAAAACTATATACTTCGAAGGAAGGTCAGGGTTATACTGTTTCAAATATTTGTTGTTTGCTTCAGCATACTTTTTTGTTATCACGCTAATACCGCCTCGGATACCTTTTTCAATAAAATTAAACATATCAACATCAGTCAGTAATTCCAACCTTACCTTACTAAACTTTAGCAGAGCAAATTATGACAGTCCAGGGGCAGAATAATACCAGCAAGGATCTAGTCCGTAATTATTATAATTCACTTCTCGAAAACGTTCAAAAACATCTGCTAATAATAACACGTCAGTTTTCAAATACAAATCATGATAATCACCAAAAGTCTCACAATCAAACTCTTTCCAGATATGTTGTGCATACCTGTACTCATCATCAGTTATATTTTCATATTTAAGTTGTGAGTAAAATTTATCTTTGCCAGGTAAAGATGTTTCATCAAATTTACTCCAGTCGTCGAGGTATTCGTATGGAAAAACTCCTTTTTTAGCTAGTAGATTAAATTTATCTCCAAAACAGTCTCTTAGGTTATCAAATTTACTACAACCTTTTACTAGCTATTCTAACGAGGCTGCCATAAACTGCAGGCTGTCAATAAAACGCAATTTACCTAGCGTAACTGACATGTACTTTTCAAAATTATTTGGGATGCATTTGATGACGTTATTGAGTTTTAGACGAGATTTTATATCAGGATCACCAAAAGCTTCTACTATAATATGGCTATCATATCCTCGAAAATTATGAAGAATAACCGGAATAAAATCTGGAGCATGAAATTTTAAATTACACTGATTATGAGCCGCTCCACGATACTGTCCAATCAAATGACAATGGTCATGTACTTTTTTGTTGTCAGTATCAAAAGCTTTTTCACAAATATGACAAATTTCTGCTTGCTCGTGATCGGATTCTTGTTGAGGTGTTAATTTTAACATTGGCGTTACTTTTTCCAAACGAGTAAATATATTATCAACTTCGTTAATCAACTGCTTGAGAAGCCAAACAGCTGGATTTTTACCACGATATAATTTAATTGGTTTAGATAATCTAGAATCAGTACAACAAACTACCTTATACGCTACTCCACACGGAACATGATTTTGAACTTTTCTTGTACTCGATTAATTAGGATTATTTTCTACGCCAAGTACAGGTTGAAGTAAACACTCAAAATCAGCGTATATAACGAAAGGAATTTTTAGTTTGTGATTATGATGGACAAACTGTAACACACTATCTTTTTTAGATGGCATTGTTATTCTTTGCACATCACTACAGTACTGCAAATGCTTTTGTAATGTTTCTTTGTTAGCACAACCATGCAAGCAGCGGTAAGAAAAGAACTTTTTGTTCCTATTTTTATTGTACTGTTTACCAACTAGTCAGTTAAAGTTTTTAATCCAAACGTAATGATTTTTGTAAAACAGTAAATTTATAGTCGATTGTGAAGCTTTTTCTGAAATATATCTCGGGTATACATCCTCTTTTTCATCTGGTCCGAAAACGTTAATTGAAACATTATTTTGCTTTTCAAATTTTGGTATTTGATTTTCTGCCACAGGAAAGTTAATATCTTTAAAATTTAATCTAGACACGTGACTGATATATTTTTCAACGCGATCAGCGTGTTTTTCTGCTGGAAATAGTGCGGAAAGAACAGCCCATTGGAAACACTTGTTATCTACGTTTTTGATGTTTATGCAACATCTTTTACTTTTTATTTTTGGTGGCAGGTTGATGTATGAACTACCTCGTAATGCATTATATTTCATCGTGTAAAACAATATTTCTTTGATCATTTCAAACTTCCAACCCGAACCTAATTGAGTGAAATCCTCTATTTTTTTCCAGATTTCTTGGTGTATTTCATCGGATAGTGATAACAGATCAATCCCAAGCAAAACACGTCTTGATTTTGCGTTCATATAAGGTTCTGCAATTTCCTTGTTAGTTAATTCTTCCGTTATAACTAACTTTGAAAATATAACATGATATTGCACAAATAATCTGATACTTTTGTGTTTTTCGAGCTCACGTTTTACAGTTGTCTGTAGTAGGTGGTAAAGATTTGCTGCATTAAAATTTACTAAAACATTTTGATTATCAAACTGATAAATATTATCAAAACCTGCAAAAGCAGTCGCTATTTTAGTAGGTTCTCCAAAAAGACTTCTCTTAGCTATATCACGCAATTTTAACATTATTATACTATAATGTAATATCTAATTTGATAATTTTCTCACACTGCGCATGCGCTAAAAATCAATTAAAGATAAAAAATCTCCTATAATATAGGACAGCAAATATAACAAACACATGTGAGCAAGAAGCATATCAAATTCACCCAAAGTATAACTTTATCTCACACTGCGCATGCGCTAAAAATCAATTAAAGATTAAAAATATCACCTATAATATAATGACAGTAAATCTGACAAGCGCACGTGAGCAAGAGATTTATCATGTTCACCCAAAATACAACTTATACGCTGGAAATACATTAGGTTCAGTTATTAACATCAAAACTAGAATATCTGTTGGCAAATTAACGTCAGCGGGTTACACGATTAGTGTAAAGGGAGATAATGCCGAGAGGATTGCAATGTTTAGAAAAGATTTTATTTACAGGTTGTTTTGCGATGATATTCCAGAGGGACAGCGTGTATATCACGTGAACGATAAAGTCACTGATGACAACATTGAAAACTTATCCTTACAAGATGAGTTTCAGCCGCATCCGGTCTTTGATTTATACGAGGCTAACGATTGCGGTATTATTAGAAACAGAAAAACTAAAAAAGTTCTTGGTACTATGAACAATATGGGATATATCAGGGTAACTGTTAGAGGAACATCGACAGATCAAGTTTGTTATACTAGTCATAGGTTTGTTTACGAGGTGTTCAACGGATCTATACCTAATGATCTGGTTATTAATCATATTAATAACGTAAAAACTGATAATCGATTGAGAAATCTGGAGCTAGTGACGCAACAGGAAAATGTGAGAAAAGGACGAGGTGGTGGTATTAATTTTAGATGTCCAGCAAAACCTGTTATTTCAAAAAACCTTGAAACGGATGAGGAGATCGAATTCAAATCGATTACAGCTGCCGCAAAGCATTATAAGATAAATTCTAGAGCAGTAAAATTTGTAGCTGATGGAGTAATGAAATCAACTTTTTCAAGCGAATACGATGCTAGGATTCGTTTTAGATATGATGATCAATAATATTTTGTAATTCAGTATTAGTCAAGCAATGATGAGCAAATGCTATGATATCATCGTGATTAAATATTAGCGTCGTTACTGCACTTTCATTAATTTTATTTTTTCTGCTTCTGTTAGCAATATTTTATGAGAATCACCTTGCATTACAATAAAGTCAACACTATAACCCAACAAACATTTTCTTACCGCTTTGGCTAGTTCGTTGTAATTTAATATATTAACTTTTTGGTGATATTTTATCTCATCAGTCATCTTATAACAATAATTTAGATAAAAATATATTATAATAATGGACTTGATGAAACGACTCGCTGAACTCTATAAACAAGATACTAGCGACAAAGTCGCCAGCGATAAGGTCGTCAGTGATGAGGTCACATTTTTCAAAGATTTCATAGACAAATCTATTGGTTATAATGAAGATGATATTTTATATAACAGCGAATCTGATGATGATGGTGAAATAGTCACTGTTGCTGACAGATCAAATTACAGCAGATCAACAACTAAACGATATAATGTCAAGTATCACATTGCAAAAAAAATAATGAAATTTAATTTTACCGTTGCCGAACAACAACTGTTTTGGCAGTTAATCAAACCTTTCTTAAACATCAGAATTCCAGGCCGACAGAAAAATATCAAATTCGATTTCATATTTGTCAAGATTTTTAATCTAATGACGATCTCTGACGATCGTAAGCAGTATCTAATATCGTTATGTAAACCAGTAAAATGTAAATCTGTCAAACAAAAGTATGAGGAAATTTATCAAACATTATATCATAATCTGCTTAGTTGGGATACAACTGTTAAATTTATCGCTATACCCACGCCATTTGAATAAACTTTTATTTCCTTTCTTTTCTAATCACTTTCTCGATAACAAAAACATCCTGCTCAGTTTTCTGTAGTTCTTGTTCATAAAAACTATCTACGATCGGTTCCCCTGCCAGATCTTTTAAAACGTACGTTACAGGTATTGTGAAAAGTACCCTATCAACTACAAATACTTCTTCGCTCCAGTTTGGAGTAAATCCTTTTGCAAATACCTTTTTTGTCAAAGAAATTCTAACTTTATCACCAACCTTAAATTTATGTCTGCGGTACATGTTTTCATTTGCTAATATTGGATTTTTAATAGCTTTTTTAGGTGTCATTTTGATGGTTCGATGTTTCGTGTTATTATATTCACCTACGATTTGAGAAAGGTCATCGATGTACCTGTTGGTGTTTTTAGCTGTCATATGGTTGTGTAATTTCTCGTTTAGCGTGCGATTAAATCTCTCAACAACGCTTTTACCTTCGTTTCCTGTAACATATTTTTTTAATATTATTTTGTTCTAGAAACTGCTCAAACTTTTTGTTAAAAAACTCGGATCCGTGATCAGTCCAGATTTTATTCGGTTTTCTTTTTGTACTCGTTATTATTTGTTTTAGCGCATCAGTCATTGAAGTCCCTGTCTTATCCGAAACAGGTACACTGAAAGCGTATTTGCTAAAAACATCTATAACATTAAACAAATACCTTTTTGGAGCACCATCAGCGCCAACATTAAACTGAGCTAGATTGGATACATCCACCAAATCTATTGCCCAGATATCATCTACACCATTAGCGACAACTTTACGTCGTGGGAACTTTTTTTTAGGTCTGTGCAGCTCGACTGCA
>JAEAOA010000908.1:55000-90000 GCA_016746295.1 Potamilus streckersoni
ATATTTTTTATTTAGATCAGCTTTATCACCTTTTTTTTTATGCTTTTTTTTCCCAAACCCCTCCCGGGGGATCAAACCCCTTGGTTTTACCGCGCCCTTTGAATTTCAATTTCGGTTTCCCGGGTATTTTCAAAAATTTTTAAAAATTTAAAAAATTTTATTTTTTTTCCTTCTTTTTTTTTTTTTTATATTTTTTTGTTTTTTTTTTTGGGGTTTTTTTTAAAAAAAAAGCAATTTTTATTAACATGTAAGTTTTTCCAATAAAAACGTTTTTTCGGAAAAAAAAAAAAGTTTTTAAGGGTAATTTAAAAGGGGAAGCAAAAGGAAACGGGGGAAATTTTAAAAAGAAATTTAATTTCCCCCAAAAGTTAAGCGAAAAATAGCAATTTTAAAAAGTTTTTTCCGTTTTTAATTTTTTTTAATTTTTCGAATAATTAAAAAAAGTGAAAAGAGAAATTTTTTTTTCAAAACCCCATTTTAAATTCTTTCCCCTTTTTCAAGAATTCTAATTTTTCAATTTTCCTATTCCCAAGTTTAAATTTTTTTAAAAAAAAACCCAAAAAGTTTTGTAACCTTTTTTTTTTAGATCTTATTAAAAAGCCCCGGGGAATTTTTAAATTTTTTTTTTTGATAGGGAAATTTTTAAAATAAATTTTTTTTCCCTTTATAAAAAAACTTTTTTTTTTTACGGGTTTAAAGGGGTTCCGAATTAAAAAAAAAAATAACATTTTTTTTTGGTTGTTGGAAGGTTTAATATATTTTGAAAAAATTTCCAATCCACCAAAATCACTAAGTTTAGTAAAATTTGTTTATTTTTAATTTTTTAACATTTTAAATTTTTAAATTTTTAAATTTATTGGGGTTAATTTAAATATTTGAGATCTTGTAAATTTTTTTTTTAAAAAATAAAAGTTCCTTTGTTAAAATTTCTTAATACCTTTTTATTTTTAGTAGTTGTGAAAAAACCCTTTTAAATTTTTTTTTTTCTCACCTTTTTTTTAAAATTTTTTCAAAAAAAAAAAATTTTTTTTAAAACTCCCCCCCTTTTTTAAAAAAGGTTTTTAATTTTTTTTCCCCTTTTTTTTCTCAAAAAAACCCTTTTTTTTCATAAATAAATCATTTTTAAAAATTTGTCCGTGTTTTAATATTTTCAACTCCTTTTAAATTTTTTTCTAAGGAAAAATTTTTAATTTTCTAATTTTCCACTTGTAAATAATATTTTTTTTCTTTTTAAAAAACAAAAAAACCTTTTAAACTTTGTTTTTTTTTAAAAAAAAAACTTTGCCCCCTTTTATAAACTTTACATAACTCCCCAATTTTTTCTTCCCCTTTATTTTTATTTCCCTTTTTAAAATTTTTTTTTTTGTTTTTTTGCTTTTTAAAATTTTTTTTTTCTAAATTTTCCCCATTGTTTTAAATCTTTTTTCGTCCAGCCCAATATATATTTTTTTAAAAACCCAATTTTTTTTATTTCCCAATAAATTAGTAACAATTTTCCGTGCCCTTTTGTTTTTTAAAAAATTACCCAAGCCTTTTTTTTTTGTTAAGTTTTTTGGGGTGTGGTTAGTTTTTATTTTTTATAAATTTTCGTAAGGTTTTAAAAATTTAGCGTTGTTTGTAGGTTATTCCCATCTTTTTTGTAATTTTTTTATGTAATTTGAAAAATTTTTTTACTTCTAGGGGTTTTTTATTTGTTTTGCTTTTTAAATTTTAAAAATTTTTAAAAAAAAATTTTTTGGGAATGTTAATAAAACCCATTTAGGGATCATTTTTAAGTTTAAAAAAAAAATTAATTTTTTTTTTGTTCTTAGGAAACAATAAACTTTTTTTTTCAGAGTTTTTGGAAATTTAAAACGTTTTATACTCCTAAATTTAAAAAAAAAATTTTTAAAAAAAAAATTTAAAAATTTTAAGTAAAAAAAAATTTCCTTTTTTTTTGGGGAAGGGGAAAAAAACTTTTTTTTCTTCCAAAATGGGAAAAAGAAAAAAAATTTTTTTTTTTAGCACAAATTGTTAAAAAAATCTTCTTCCCCAAAAATTTAAAAAAATTCACCCGCTTTAATCCAAACAATTTTTTATTTTTCCCTTAAAAAACTCAAACTTATTTTGGGGTTTTTGGGAAAAAAAAACCTTTTATTTAAAATTTATACCAAACAAATTTAAACTTTTTTTCCCCCCTATTCCCCAAACCAAAAAATAAAAAATTTTTTTTTTTTTTTATTTAACTTCTTTTAAAGTTTTCAACGATTTTCCATTTTTTAATTTAAAAAAGGGTTTGTAATTTTATTGGCAAAAAAATTCTTTCAAAATTTTAACACTTCAGATTTCCCAAAAATTAAAAAAAACACCAAAACCAATCTTTCCTAAAATTTAAAAAATTTTTAAATTTAAATAGTTTAAAAATAATTTTCCGGAAAAAGGGGGCAGTAACCCGTCTTTTTATTTTAAAGTCCAAATGGAAATTTTTTATAAAAAAAATTCAATTTGGCCAATAATGGGGGTTTATAAAAAAACTAATGTTTGAAAATTAATTAAAAGAAATGGGGCAAAATTTTTTTAAAAACAGGAATAATTTTTTAATTTTTTGCAAAACTAAAAAATAAATATTTTTTGGAAAATCCAAATTTTCCCAAACCCAATTTAACCAAAATATAATTTTAAAAAAACCCAAATATTTTATAAAAACCCAAAATTTTAAAAAAAATGATTTAAAAGTCACAAAAAGTTTAAAAATAGTTTATTTCATCCGGTTATTGGGGGGAAATCCAAAAACAAACCAAAAAAAAAATTGCAAAGTTATTTGGAAGATTTCGGTTTGCTTAAATTTAAAATTTTTTCCACTTTGGGGTATCAAAACTTTTAATATTTTCGTAATATTAAACAAAATTCTGGGAAATTTTAATTAACCCTGATAAAATTTTTCCACGGGGGGAAATTTTTTTTGCATTTTTCCCCCCTTTCAAAAAAAAATGAAAAAAGTTTTATTTTTAAAAACATCAAAAAAATTAAAAAATCCATTAAATATAAAATTTATATAAAAAAATTTTTTTTAAAAAAAAGGGTTTAAAAATAAAAAAATCAATTTATTACCCGTTAGGGAATTTTTAAATTTTTTAATGGGGGGTCAAAATCCTTTTTTTAATCTACCGCTATTGGGGACACACCGGAAAAAAAAAAAAATTTGATAAGAAAATTTTTTTAAAAATTTTAAAAAAAAAAACATTTGACAACCGTTTTTTCGGAAAAAAAATTTTGTTTTTTTAAATTTTTTTAATTTCTTGAAAAAATTTCCCCCTGAAAAAAAAAAAATTCCAAAAATAAATTTTAAAATTTTTTAAAAAAAAAAATTTAATAAAAAATATTTTTCCTTCAAAATTTGTTTTTCCCCCTTTTTTCAAACTTTCAAGAAAATTTTTTTTAAACCGTTTTTTATAAAAAATTTGTGGTAAAACCTATTTGCCGTCTTTAGAATAATCATATTCCACACATACGCTGTTCTAACAAATTCGTCACTTCTGTTGACAGAGCTTATCGCATTCCAACACCCGTTGTTTTGTCTGGTTACAAAATATCTGTCTACATAGTAGTAGTATAGGGAAATGAGAGGTTTGGCGGGGGTGGGGGAGGAGGTGTGGGAGGGGGTGGTGGGCCAAAACCCTCATTTTCCTCTACTATATTTAATTGATCAAGTAAACTATTTTATAATAGTTAGATTTGAGGGTATAAGCCATATGTAATTTAACACTGCTAGATAGTGTAAGAAGTCAAGGGGAGTTAAATATGGGCTCATACGTCTGAGCCGAGTTGAATTTAATGATCACCCCTAGCGTGACCCAAATTAAGGTCAGGACAGGCATTGACCGTCTATGTAAACATAGGAATTAGGGAGCAAGGAGTGAATGCGACAGAATTTATGATTTTTATTTTCTGAGCCGAATTAATGTAAAAATATAGATATACTTGGAAATGTGACCTATTGTCAATTGCGAGACATTTTATTTATTGACGGAAAACAGCTTTCATAGAACTCTCCTGCGATTTCCCTGAAAATACCAGAGCAAAGACTGAGCCAGAATCTAGGTCCAGAGACGATTGTTAAATTAGAATTTGACTGACAAGAGTCCAAGGCCAGACAACTAGACATAGATTGGCAAAGCAGGGACGAACTGCAGACTCGATGTCCGGATAAGGAAAGGTGATGGTGTCACTCCTCGTTGCTTTCAAAGGTCACATATCGTAGGCAATGAATATATAATTCTGTCTTTGACAGTTATCGTAACAGTAAAAGATACTTGTATTGTATTTTTATTTGAGTACATGTTAGTACATTTTCCCTTCTTCTGCAACCAAATAATTGATTTATTTTCATTTTAAATTCTGTTGTGAAACTGATTAAATTTTATATTTTTCATTCAAAGGGGGGGCTCGTTGTGTTTATTTATTCAATATACTTGTTCATAGATCTGCATTTTTCTTTCTATCCATCCACACTGGGTAAATTACACCGCGGGAGGTCATTACCTAGCAATTAACCGTAGTACAAAAGGTTGGTGTGTTTGAACACCGCCAATTTATCACATAGCTTATTTAATAAACAAAAACTATTTTTTCATATCAAGGATGTCTTTTCAATATCTTTACGTGTGTAAACTCTCACCGCAAATAGGACATTTTAACTTTAAAGATGAGTCGGATAATTAGGCAATTTCAGTACAACTCTACAGTGAATTTATGCGTGTTTCAGATAGACCTTTGATGTATTTCTACTATAAATGTTGTAGAATTTTTGGAAGTGTATGGTATGACCGCATTGTGAATTTCTCAGCACTGTTATCTCACATGCATAAAATATTAATCAAATAACCAGAAACTGTTATATGCGCCAGCTCTTCTTATAGTTTGGCAAAGTAGTTGTGTTTGATGCTTAGATCTAAAGGGAGATAATACTTTTTGCAACATCTGATATGATAGCGTAGATCTCTCTACAAGTTTTCCACCAGGCAAAGGAGGATATGATTTCAAGCGTTTGTATCTCCATCTTTGGAAGAAAGATACACTCCAAAATCGAGAACAAGCACCAAGCGTGTAAACGAAGAGCTTCCTACAAATCAAGATTTTACATTAGTATAGGTAAATAGTTGGTAGAAGCAAGATTTTAACATGTTTCTAACCGAGGACGTCCTCGGTTGGAGGTGTACCCTAAGTTGGTATGTCATTTCATGAATGTCCTCCGTTTAAACAAAATACAAACGCACACACAAACACACACAGAGTGAAATTAAATAAAGAACTTACATAAATGCGAATTAAATCGTAGAATTACAGACGCAAGTACTAATAATAAAACGTACGATTAAACTTTATAAGAAATACATATAAAATCATATGCTGAAGTGTTTATGTGCCTGTAGTGCCTAGAATCATGGTGTTGCATCAAAAGTCTTTTGTTGGGAAACAGTGACATAATTCCATGTTTGAATTCACTAACAATTCCTATGGATATATCATTCCAAGAATATTATTTTGTATGAGCACTCTGTACGTCCAGAGGAAAAAGTCACTAAATTGAATAATTTAAAGAAATAAACTCCAGCCCACAACATAAGTATCAAATGATTCTGCTAAATCTTTAATCACTAATAAACATCTCCAGTGACAAAAGACTATATCGTCCCTTCCTTGACCTCAGGTCACAATTATTTTCTAAAATTCAATATTACCTAATGGAAAATAACCTTCAAAAACATCGTAATGTGGATAAAATAAAATATTTATCATTGGAAGGTCCGTTATTATAATTATAATACATTTAACTTGGACAAATTCATGTACGCCTCTGGAATCCCAATAACTTATACCCAGACCCAAATAAGCATGGTTTATTCTATTAATAATAATCCAAATAGTAAACCCATGCATATAAAAATATTTTAGCTATGTATTAGATGTTTACAGAATTTAATAAATCAATAATTTAGGTCAAATAGAAAATAAACGAATTTGGACAAGGCTAAGTTTAACGACAATAGTGTATAATGAAACAACAAAATAAATAAATAAAACTGACTCACAAGCAATACCTAATAAATATACATAACGCCTTATTATAAAAACTATTGAGATTAGATAAGTTTTCCACCTTAGGTATAGCCCTCCTCAAACTTGAAAATACTTAGCATTATACGCAAAGAAAGAAGAGTGAGTTTAAACACGAATACGTGTGATACAGATAATCATATTTACATATGTATGGTAAGTAATCATTTAAAATTATAAAGAAGAATGATTAGGAGAATCGGGAAGATCGTCTGATATTTCTAGTACATTCTTTGACAGCTTTTAACTCTTTACAGTTGAAATCATAAAATCCATCAATTAAGAGATCAATCGTTTCAAGGCAAACGTTGATGCGATTTCAAAAGCAAAATCCAGCGCTTACTTCTATATCCGTTGCAGTCTAAAACATCATGGGATGTAGTTTCAAATGCCGCTTCACAATTACGTAAACAAATGTCGTTATTTAGTCACTAAAATTATTTCGAATTCTTCCACAGAGGTCAAACTATTTCCTTCCAACATGTGTGTAGAATATGGCATGGTTAACATAAGCGTAGTTATAAGTCGTCTAAATTCACGAAATTCACGAAAGGTTGGGCAACTCATATGTACTATAGAAGGTTGTTTGACAAATATAAGGACGAAATAATAATTGACCTAGTTGAAATCTGTAATCTAAAATGAAGAATTTGAAATCATATAGATGTCTTATATTATTCCTTATTAGATATACAGAGAGATGCTAAAAGATCCTAACAATAAAATGGGCATTCGTTGTCATTACATGTTTACAAGATATCTCCAGTTGGAATAATATCATGGCCAATTAACATGACGTGCTTTATAAACGTATACGACAAAACGTGGATAGGCAGATGAAAAATATAAATGTTTTTATGTTCATCGATCGGGATTTCCGTTTATAGCGTATTGAAATTGCTGCCTTTAACCATACCAGTTGTACAGGTAATTGAGGAAGGAATTGTTCTTCATTATTAGATAAAAGTTATTTTGTAAAATCAATTCAGGAAATTTTTGATAAGAAACTTTAAACTTTAAAAGTCTGGACCTTTTGTGCGTGAAAATTATTCAATGTAAAGGAATATGGCAACCGCCAGAATGATTTTTTTTACCCATTTGATAGATCAGCGTATAATACAACCACTTATTTCCCTTTTTCATGTATTCTACACACTATTTTACTTAGCCTCAGTCTCAATTTTAAAAACAAAATAACAGAATTATGAATTCACTGAATAGTGAATAAAATTAATAACTGATCTCAAAAGAATGTATCTTCGTTGCAAATAACAACTGTTCAAAATTCTTAATAGACCGTCTTTTAAATGTGTCCACTTCTGAATATCAGTTCATACAGTCTACACACTGATTAAAATCATAATTACTCAATGAACTGTTTTTGGTACTTATTTGTGAAGGTTATGAATTATTTACCAATATTTATTATAATGTGATGTTCAATAAAAAATAACGTCTTAACTGAACCCTAATAAAGCTTCCAATCAAACGGCATATGGTTTAGGTTTTGATAAAATAGCATTTAGATGCATTACAATGTGAAGATGTAAAGACTTTACATTAAATATATAGAGATAGAGATGTAATGAAATAATATGTGATTTAGTGTTTATCAGTTTATGAACTGTATAAGTGTACTTTAAATTTAATTTTTGAAGGTAGTTTATAATTATGGTAGGTAGGAGTTTCGTCGGTGTTGAAAACTGAAATACATGCGATTTAGTCCTTTATAAAGGAAGAGGATTAATCAGTGTCGAACACATATCTAATGAATAATAACATCTCGCCTTCTGATAGCTGCTTGGTGGGCAAGATATATCTTGATGATGTAAATCGTAATATATTCTTGCATGGGCTTGACGTAATGTACTTATTGAGGTCAGAGTAATGATCCAACATGTATAGGGCTAGAAAGGAGTCTAGAACCTACAAGATGAAGGATGATGAGTATAATCTGTGTAGGAGTGATCTTATGAGTAGTTCCGGTTATGGTTTTAGAGCATATTTGAGATAACAGGCAATTGACACGACCTTCGTCTGTCTAACAAAAAGGTTCAATAGGATCAAAGACAAAAGGTTTAGGTTCAGATTAACACCTAACGAGAAAGTCCGATCCATAATATGGAGTCTTTTGACCGCTAACGGATGTCAGGGGTTTAGTTAAAGTGATCCAATCGAATAGGTCAATGCAAAATGCTAGTACCAAGGGATAACAGGCGAAAGGATCTAAACTACCATGTCTACATTAATGTGAAACTGAGTAATAAAAAATAAACAGAGATGGTACGGTCGCATTTGCCACAGTATCAAATAACCGCCTTTTCTCCAATATGTGTGCTTTTAATGGTAAGTGTTGGATCCTAACAATACACCAGGCTAGTACATGAGTTAGTATGTGTTTGTGAGTGTTGGTCGTTAGGAGTAAGTATGCACAATAAGTATTTATTTGGCCAGTAAAACTGTGCGCAGGTCAGTGAGATCGAATCTTAGCAACCGTTATTACTTTAACCCATCAATTCCTTTGTATGTATGGGCGTTTCTCAGTAAGAATGTAAGCATGGCATATTTCGTAACATCCCTCATCTGATTGTTGGTATTATTGTCATTGTTGTTCTTAAGTAGTTGTGTTATTGACTATTATCTCTTACTTACCTTCCCTTTGTAGGTATGGGTGAATAGTGGATTCATCTGTGACTAGTTGTTTCCTGTCGTTCTCGACGTCCTATTTGTCATTAGTTTTACAATCTCCATTGATGGCTAAAGATTAGTTAAAGTTCCATCTCGAAATATATTGTCTCCCAGTGTGGGTTATACTGAGCCCAAACATGTCAATTTCCATAAATCCGATGGTGACGCATACTATTAAATTAAAAAAGCCTCACTGTGAATATGAGATTTTAAATTTCTATGAATTGTATTTTTGTTGGGCCCCATTTCATTCCAGATTTGGCGGAATTTTAAATAGTAACAATCCCTACCCCAATTATGACGTATTGTTTAAGTCCATAGACTCCATACAGACCTCAAAATTGCTAATATTATGTTCCGTAAGGCCCAATTGCAACCATATTTCTTTTTAATGTAAATTGTTATAGGTATTAACATTGGGCCAGTAACGTTAACTCGTGTCGATATCCATAGTTTCCATTACGAACTTAACTTTCTAAAGTTGACCAATCCGTACCAAATCAGAAGTAATTTATTTACCATCATCTCATCTTCGAGTTATAGTTTCACAGGTGTTTATACCATCACAATTGGTCGCAGTGCCTTTCCTCTAAACAGCTATTATATGTCTTTTAGAAATGTCGTTCAAGTTTAGCAAAGGTTTAATGTTGTACTTTCGAAAATTTATAAGCAATACTCACTTTTCGGTAGAGAATATTTAACAGCATTTGGAATACCTCGGTCTCCGTCAAAGGCTGAAACTTGCAATAACGGATAATCCTGAAAAGCAAAGTAAATGCTTCGGTCAAATTTCTACGAAAATTGCTTGCCTGTCTGAAAATTAGCCCCGTCAATTTGACTTTTAAAACTTACATATTGAAACGGATCCCAAACAAACATTTCGGTTGAAAATTAGTAAAATATTTTCAAGACAGAAGAATAAATGTTTTAAATTATGAGAAACATGCAATAGATAAGGACAAAATTAATTCGTTTTTCCAATTTAAGCAAAGAAACAGCGATCTGAAATTATCGCATGCCTATGTTACATTATAATGCACTTATACATGTTAATGATAACAATTCTATTTGACACGAATCTGGTAGGTAGCGGGTATTGCTATAACAAGAAAGTATTTACCTTAACATAATTGGAAACAAAATGCCTTAACAAGTCCTGTACTTAAAATTAGAATATGACATTAAATTGCAAAGATTCATTGCAAAAAGCGGTTTTTGTAATTGCTGTGAGGAGGTTAAATGAAAACATAGCAATGCCGGAATAACGGATGCTTTTATTAGAAAGAACTGGACGAATGAAATAGCTGTTTATACTAGTTCGTCTATAGCTCATATACGTCTGATGGAACATTCTAGTGCTAAATACTGTTTTCATCAACATCAGATAAAAATAATGAGGGATTCATGTCAACAAAATTTGGTTAGAGCGTCCGATTAAGATGCAAGAGGTCGCAGTGTCGACCCCCACCAGGTCATACCAAAGACTTACAACAATAGTACTAAGAGCCGCCTCGCTTGGCGCTCAGCATCAATAAGTTAAAGTTAGGACTGGTCGGCCTGGTGTCCGGATAATGTGACTGGGTGTAACATGATGCTACATGATTGAGGCAAGATGCTCCAGTGCTAGACATCACTATAAACTGTTACACAGCAGATATCTTAGCGATATGATTCTGAAAGAGTTCAAGCTACGTTAAAAATCCAAATCAGCAACAATAACAACACACACACATATACACACTACCTACACTGTAGTTTCCCTCATTTAAGTTCATCATGTATGGCAATCCTATGAAGAAAGGAGGTTTATCCTGTACGTCCTGAACCTTGATTGTCAGATCTGCCAGTGTTTCATTTGGAATACAGTTATCCTTAAAAACAAAAAGAATAAAATACATAGACTGTGCCCATCGTATCGTATGTTACGAAATGGTGTAATGTTACTTTGAGAGTCAGAAACAATAGCTGTCCTAAATTATTGTAAAATTTCAGAATTTCTTTTTATCAATATAGTAATGCAGAGGTCACTAGCATCGACACATACAGAAAAATCCATTGAATTGAAACGTCTACTCATATATATATATATATATATATATATATATATATATATATATATATATATATATATATATATATATATATATATATATATATATATATATATATATTGTTACGAATATATGATCAAACTGCTTGTGTGTAAGGTTTAAAATTCTTTTTATTTTTATTTTTGTTTTATTGTATTTTATTAAAATGAATATTCTTTTGGATTTGGGATTCTATTTCTAGTAGTGAGATATATTTTCAGCACAAAGTTTGTTTATTCAAGACAGATGTAATACGTGAGAATTGACATTGAGTCCGTCTTACCTTGGTAACAATATCAACAGGGAGTTAGAATGATTGGTCAACATCGTGAACATACTTTCTTCGCTTGATCACTGTTTGTAAACAGCCTTTTAATGATTGTTTTTTTAAGTAGAGTGACATTGGCCTACATGTGAATTTTAGCGTAGTGAGAGACCACATAACCAATCTTGCGAGATTTGAAGTTATGTTTTGAGTTTTAATACACATTCCATATACTTTATCGGACAGAGTCATTCAAATCCTTGAAAGAACAAGGTGTGTTACTTTCAATTTGTTGCCAGAATATTTTATTCTTCGTCTGATTTTTGGATTCAATAATTTATTCTCCTGGACACTCAACAAGTTGTGCAAGTTGACTTTCTTATTAAACAAATTCTGAAAGATATTCATGGAGGTTTATTCTGGAATTATTCAAACACAAAAATTGTAATTCAAGTGAGGATTTTTTATTATTTATACATTGAACTCACCAAACATTATAACCCTCCATATTCGTACGTCGTAGGGGCTCGAACCTAGATTCTTATAGAAGTATTTAGTGATAGGGCTTGTATTTTTATTCTTAGGATCATATGTGTATTATATTTATAAACTTTAAGTCCTAATTACCAATTTTTACATTTTTGTCTAGGGAAATATATTGTTTTGTTGAAATATACAAAGCTTGATGTTTTCACTTATTTCTTTGTTACCGTGTACGAGCCCTTCTCGCGTAACAATATATAAAAGCAATAAACAAGCGATGAAAATTGCAAAACTAATATCTAACTTGCCTGATCATTTTCGGCTCTTAATTAGTCTTTTTCAAATACGAAACATAGATAAAACAAAGAAAAATACACAAAAAACATTGTGTTTGCAAAACTCTACATGGCTGTTTTACATGAATTCAACGTTTAGATGTAATGTCTCAGCCAGTCTATATAAACCTATTGCGGATACTCAGGCTAGTTGGATACTAATTTTGCATTGTTCGTCGTCAGTTTATTGCATTTATCTCAATCAATCCCTGACACACACGCTATCCCTTGCTGGATTTAGTGTGCCTGAAAGGGCTGTTATTCATATTTGTTCATATATATATATATATATATATATATATATATATATATATATATATATATATATATATATATATATATATATATATATATATGTATATATATAGTCGTGACGGTATATGGGCTCGTGCGTGCAGGTAAGGCGATGGGTGCCATTTACTCGCAGACCTGGGTTCGAAACTTCTTAGAGTACAAATTAAATTTCTCTAACATTTATGATAGTATTGTTTGTATTAAACTATTATTTTTGTCCATTATTGTCAAGATTCTAGTACAGAATCCAGGGATAGCACAGTCTGTTCTATCGGGTATATATTTATAATTCTTTGTAATACAAAAATCCTATAAACCTTAATTTCTTTCATAGGAATCTGGAACGACTGTGTGTATATATGAGAATTAATTAATTGGTCGTCATGTGAGTGTGTCTGCTACGCACGAGCTTATATAACAATGATTCAGTGCCATCATATTTTGGTGATGCGTGCTTTGTCGTGACGGCATATGGACTGGAACTTGCAGGCAAGGCGATGGGTGTTATTTACTAGCGGACCTTTGTTCGAAACTCCGTAGAGTACGAATTTAATTTATTTAACCTGTATGATAGTATTGTTTATATTAAACTAATCTTAGAAAATATTTTCCACTTCACTTGTGAAATATATCTTCATATTCACTCAAGATACATAATGCTCTACATGTTGAGCGATCTATATGGATTTTAGTAAAACGAATACTATCAGTTACAATTAGCATGCAAGGATGCAAGTGATTTCATTGCAATATTCGTTTATTCGTTTTCAAGGAAATTGCCGATCTGGAAATTTATGCTACCAAATCTAAACGAAGGATGGATAAATACTGTAATACAACTCTAGGCGGTTACATCACTGAAATTTAAAAAAACTCTTTTACATACATGCGCATGAAGAGTAAACTGGTAGAAGCTGTTTTCCTCGTAATCTAAGTCTTGAAGAAGGTAGATACTTCCATTTTGTTTATCTATGCTGAATGTCTTGTTGTACTTTTCCCACCAATAGCTAGACTAAAATCAGAAATGTGTTCTTATATATATATATATATATATATATATATATATATATATATATATATATATATATATATATATATATATAAAATACAAATCATATGGCGAATAACAACCCTTTCAAGCGTACTGGATCCACCAAGTGATCAAGTGTGTCAGGGATTGATTAAAATAGATGCAATAAACAGACGACGAACAGAGGTTAACAAATACAACGTTTTTGTGTTTATTTGTTTGTCGTATATACGTTTTGTGTTTGCCTTTGAAAAAGACTCAGTAAGAGTCGAAAGCGCTCAGGCTAGTTAGATACTAGTTTCGGACTGTTCGTCGTCAGTTTATTGCATCTATATATATATATATATATATATATATATATATATATATATATATATATATATATATATATATATATATATATATATATATATATATATATTTTAAAAATATATCTAGCGCAAAGAAATTCAAATTTACAAAATAAATCTCAAGAAAATGGTTATAATCAAATTGTACGGTAGACCTTGCAAAATTAATGATGAGCATTTGATTATTTTTGAAAGCGTTATGTTTAGTAACTTTGCACATAAAACGTTCCCGTCTACCTATCCCCAGGTTTCCTTTTCATCTCTCTCTCTCTCTCTCTCTCTCTCTCTCTCTCTCTCTCTCTCTCTCTCTCTCTCTCTCTCTCTCTCTCTCTCTCTCTCTCTCTCTCTCCAATAGACAATATCTTATAATTTAATTCTTCAATGAGAAAACTATGCAAGGTTGTCTTCGATGTGTCTTTTTTTTACTCCAGAAGGTAAGTCGCTTTACACAACAAAATATAATTTCTCGCGAAGACAGTTACATCTTTCCGGAAAGGTTAAAACTGGTTGGATGGTCACCTTTTAGTAAATTCATTCCAGTCCTCATTTGTTTTTTCTTTAACAGATTATAATTTTTTAAAAAATGCTCTTTATAAAGATTTTTTCTAATGAAATTGCATCACTTGACATATAGGGTTTTTCTTAAAAATAAGTTTGGAATGAAACAATCTCAATATTTGCAAGCAGGATTTAATCAAATATTTGCAACCGCAACGTTGCAAATTTTCTTTAAAAGTGGTCATGTTGTTCATCGGACGAATGGTCCGTGATTTTTATTCAAACGTTATCTTTATGGCTGAAGAAATGATTTACATCATTTTGTTAAAACTAAACAAGTCAGCCAATACATTTTCATTACTTTCCTAAACTGTGATCAAATACGTCATTCATTTTTAATAAATAATTGTAGGTCGAAAAAAATATTATTCTCTCATCGCTTACACCATTTTATCTAACTTTGTAAGCTTACCAATTAAGACAAAAACCGTTTAGCATTGGATTGAAACGCTCAGTCGTTCAATTATTCGTTCACTTCGCTCTTTCTTTTCACATAATTTGCTGGAACAATGCCCTCTCTAATTAGTTTCTACATATTTATATCTTCTTTGGGCGAAGATTAACACAGTACAAATGTGTTAAAATGATACGTCCCAGCGTTTGTGACATTTACATGCAATTTTATCACAGGTAATTCTCATGTTGCTACATTTACCTTTTAACTTTGAATGCAATCTTGACACAAGTATTTCAAAACGATGTTTCTGTAGACACTGAGCCTGCGTGTCATACAATTTTTTGTTCTTATAGTTTTGCTGACAGATGTCATGTCCGTTTATATTAAACTTTCTAACATCACGATGTCCAAAGTTTCCAATATTGTTATAATTGATCAGAATTTTCACGAATATATTTAAATGGTTATCTCTTGCTGTGCTCGCGGCTGCGTATCCATCTGTTCATTCGTTGATTCTCCTCGCAACATATACTCGTATTATACCGGGAGGAGTGGGTGATAACACTTGGCATGATCCTTTTACGAAATTAATTATATTACGTCAAATATTTTGAAATTGGTAGTGGTGGAGTCAACTTGGTATTATTGTAAATGGGTAATATAAATTATTGTTTATACTTTTAAGGCGAAGGTGGAGGTTTAATTTTCATAAACAGTAATTAATCCGTTACAACTAATTCAACCAAGTTTGAAACAGGAAAGAAACTAGTGCAAATACATTCATCCTCCAGACTGCAATTTACGATAAATATGTTATGACAGAAATTTTAAGTAAAACAAAAAACATTGGAATTTCCTCTATATTGTATTTAAACTAATTTTTCATTGGATTAAATTCTCATTAAATTATATTGGAAGTAATCTCCATTAAAATATATGAAGTGTAATTTTAATTATTAGAGCTATATTCGGTTTTGATAAAAATTGTTTCTTTACAACAAATACAAATCGCATTGTTGTATGCGTATACTAGCTCAACAAATAACCTTTACAAACAGGTAAAAATCTGCCCTTGTAGTATACATGTAAATGCCGACTCATAACAAGTACAAAACCTTCTCCGTATTATAAATTTATATTCTGACTCTGCTAATAAAATATTCAGTCGCAAAAATTCTTAACCTGATGTAAGCTAAGCTTTCGGCGATAATGTTAAAGAGGCAGAATGTGACGCATAAGAACATACACGATTCCATTGGGATAAACTGGATCTCTCTAGTTTGAATCCCGTAGTACACCTTGTCCACGTTTTTACCAAAATAAGGTTAAGGGATGTTTTGAACTAGTACAAATAAGCGCCCAAAGTCGCTGGCACCCTCAGCCTGCTCGATCCAGACTAGAAGAGATTCTTCTCTTGTTTCTTTACAGATTCCCGAGTACTTTTGCATTGCAAAGTGTTTCCCAGAATGAAACCGTATATGCGTTACACTTTGTTTGAGGGCCTGGACTTTTCCTCTCTCTTTTTCTTTCTAACCATGGACCGAGACAATTCCTAAGTCATGACTAATTCCTTCTCATAGCAAGAAATGAGAAGAAGATTGCGATAAACTTTTCGTATAATAATAAATATAACAAAACTCAGTTAAAGAAACCGTACTCTTAGAGTGTTCAGTCGTTTGCAAACTGCAAAAGCATGGACAAAATATTTCTTATTTTCTGGGCGGGACAATAAAAATTTACAAAGGAATATAAGAATAACATAAATTTAAGAAAATGTCTCAAGTGGAATTGAATAGAGTTGTTTAGCAGTGGCTCTCGTGTAACGTAACAAATCACTACCTCATAGCTAAAAATATGATGTAGCTCCAATTTCAGACAAATAGATAATAATATGTCAGGCCAGTACCATAAAAAGTACAAAATACCATATACATAGAAAATTTTTATCAACATAATGAAGCAGTACTTAATCTGATTGATCGTTTAGTAAATATATTTATTGATGTTTAACAAAATTTAGCTATGAATGTTCTATTCTATTCTTGAATCTCTTTAACTTTGTTTTTAAAAGCTCTTTTTATAATTTAATGCACAACGATGCTTATGTATACAAACTGTTACTTTTTGATCTATTTAAACTTGTTACATTTTATCTCATTTTATTTTTGTATTCTTCGTTGAACTGTTTTAAATTTGTGTTATTTTACATTTTTGATACTAGTAATACATAATTAGGAACATTAATAATTCTTTTCTTCTAAATTCAGCTTATGATAACGGAAAATAAAATATCACGGTTACGAAAGGACGTATGCATCCCGCTGGATTCCACGACTCCACCTCTAACATCGTCCGAATTTTAAGTCTACATAATATCATTAAATATGTTGTTTCAAAATGACTTGGTCAAATTTAATACGTGAACTTATAATCAAGGCATTTGAATTTTGGCATCACGTCTGTAACATAAAACAATTAATCGATGAAGCAGCTTGTGTTATAACATAAGGAAAACATTTTTTTACTGTCAGTTACAATCAAGGTATATACCCAAATGACGTGGGTCTTTTAAGATCGAATTTGAAAAGGTTTTTGTTATTAAAATGTATTTTATTCCAGTTATTTTAAATTATTATTATTATTATTATTATTATTATTATTATTATTATTATTATTATTATTATTATTATTATTATTATTTATTATTATTATTATTATTATTATTATTATTATTATTATTATTATTATTTATTATTATTATTATTATTATTATTATTATTATTATTATTATTATTATTATTATTATTATTATTATTATTATTATTATCATTATTATTATTATTATTACTATTATTATTTATCTTTGCAGAGTAAAGCAGTGTATAGAGGCTGGCGCAGTCAGTCCAATTTTCATTACATTGTTTCACAGCAATTACTGTAAAGACCCTCCTGGATAATAATAGAAAAGTTATCAATTAGAAAAAGAGGAAACAACAAAAAGGTTTACCGGAGGCTGTATTAAATGTTTATCCTGAAACAATATCGCCGATGGCGTAATGCCAAATGGGTAAATTATATCATACAGTATTTATATCTCGCTAAACAACCTTATTACAAAACAAAGCTGTCGTTTGTTACAATGTGACTTTTTTTGGCAACATCACTTACTGTTGGTGCTATACACACGTGTAAAAATTTCAAACAGAAATTATGACATTCATTAAATTATGTCATTCATTAGCAGCATTGCTGTAGACCAAGTAAATCTCACAAACGATAATAAATTCCCATGTGGCATTGAACAAGAACTTTTTGAAATTCAACGACAAGCATTTAAAAAGTTGTTGTCCTTAGCAGTTTAAATACAGAAATTGTATGTTTCCATCCATTCGTAGGTTTTAGAAACCTTTGAACAAATATTTAAAGATGGAAAGAAATATATTATTCATCTTCGAAAAGCTGACTCACTGACGGGCGGAGGAACGGACAAAAGAAACCAAAGCACGACAGACAAAGGTTTATCTCAATATCTCCACAGGGCAAACTGATAGAAATCTATAATCGAGAGAAACAATTAGTTGTTATTACATACTGAGCAGTAAATGTCATAATCGAGGACGTTGAGAAGTACATTGTCAACATTTGTGTCACAATAATATTCTTCCTAAAGTCTTTTTTTGTACTACGGTGACAATTAGGTGCCAGAAAGGTATATCAAACATCCAAAACTTCCTTTAGTGTCACTTTATGGTGTGTAAAGGTGTTAGTAAAATTATCGGTAAATACATTTTCTACCTGCTGAAGAATCAAACTTATTACACCTGAATTAGCAATAAAGACAAAGATTTTCACATAACTCCAGAGAGAGAGAGAGAGAGAGAGAGAGAGAGAGAGAGAGAGAGAGAGAGAGAGAGAGAGAGAGAGAGAGAGAGAGAGAGAGAGAGAGAAAGAAAGAGAGAGAGAGAGAGATCTTACCTTTGTCTTCGGCTGCAAATATAATAGGGATTTAAAAGTATAGAAATAAATGAAAAGGATCAATTCTGACCTTTTATATTAATTACTATTTTTTTAGAGAAACTATCGACTCAATATTAAAATTTCTCGAGAAAGAAGAAATATGGAATCTTCGAAAAACACATGCCAAGTTATTTTAAAAACTGTTTTGATTCAGAAGAAATGCTATTCATTTTAAGATTTACATTTATTTGGGTTTTTTAGGGAATATTCCAGCTATTCAGTTAAACGTGTCTAATTCTCATGTAAACAAACCAAAATGTTTCCTTCACATATTTTTCCTTTCCTTTTTGATAAATTTGCACGAACATTTATGATTTAATAGAAATCATGTCAGATAATTAAAAATTTGACTCCAGTTCTTAGTGGTTGCAATTGATATGTGAAATTGTCACAAATTAGGACTTATGAAAACATGTGAATATTGGTAGTGTTGCATCTTTTTCTCTTTTGCTACATTTGGTAACTTTTATCAACAAAATTAAAATTGCAGCAACAAGAACGTAAGTAACAAGAACAATACAATCATCATCGTCTCCATTATAATATATGTTACATTAAAATTAACAATAACACAATGAATGTGGAGAAAAGTATTAGTAGTTGCAGTAGTAGTAGTAGTAGTGATAGTAGTAATAGTAATATTAGTAGAAGTAGAAACTGTAGTAGTACTGTAATATAACTAGTCGACAGTACAAAGGAGAAATTAATAGCATGCGAAGTTTTATCTCTAGACAACTACCACATGTAAACCAAAAATATTCAAGTTTGTAAATTTACAACTCTTTCAGTTAAGCGCGGCAAGTTTCTAAGGGCAACTGGCAAACAAATTCTGAGAATACATATATAAAAGGAAGCTCAGACTGTCAACATTTATTAGTTTAAATTAATTCTGGGAGCAGAAAATTCACATTTGTGTATTTGGTTAGTATGACTGTATGCACTTTCACAAAGTCAGGTGTACTCAAAATTCTGAAATCACGATCTGCTGAGCACAGGCTTTTTATGCTACTAGTGTCCTTTGAATGGAAATTTGTTATATTATGTATGCTTCTAGCAACGGATCATGAAAGAATAATTACAATAATGGTCTGTTGTGTGTATACGTTACCTTATTGTTCATGTTGTTGTTATAGGATTCAACGCTACTTTCAGCACAAGATAGGCTATACATGGTGGACAGTTTAAATGGTGGAGGAAACACCACCAACCCAAGAGAAAATAGTGTCAAGTTTTCTCAGATACCCAAATTGGTCTGGCGCTAGATGCAAAACCACGAAGACAGAGGTGATATGGCAGTAATCTGTAATGGTGAGCGTTTAGACCACTGATCAACCCACACGTTAGCCTGTAAACTCTAAATAGAGTTAAACCGTCCTGTTCAGATTCCTACTTACGGTTTCAACAAACATTTTCACAGATTGAAATTGAGGATAACTGCTATTGCATAATTCAATTATAGAAAAAAAACTCAAGCGGGGAGTATATTTGACTCAGCAGTTGGCTCATGAGGCTGTTATTGTAACACATATGAGGTCATTACTAAATCAATAGATTAAATAATCAATATACGATCAGAACATATGACTCGCAATTTGACTTCAGTAAGAACGAGCTAGAATAAAATATGCGCAAATGAAAGTTGATATCTAAATTTGGAATTTCATACTAATGTTTATGTCGATAAACAATTCTTTTAATAGAATATGAAAGAAAAAGTTATGATCGTCTATTCAACTATGTTGAGACGACTGTGCCAGAAAGTTTTGATGACATAAAGAAAAGTTTGTATTCATATACCATAATGAAGTTTTCACTAATTGAATAAGACAAAACCAGAAGGAAAGAACAGCTACTGAAAAGGGCAGAGAAAAGATCCAACTATAGAAAATAGGCAATGCAAAGTCTGTTATGTAAACATATTACGTCAATGTACATAGTAGAGATTTATATAATTCGGTGCCGTAGACGAGACAGAAGAGGAAGGACCTGTCATTTCAACACAAGATCAGATATTGTAAACTAGATGAGATCAGCATATATACATGGTCAAAACATTCTTTCGTATGTATATATATATATATATATATATATATATATATATATATATATATATATATATATATATATATATATATATATATATACATACACACACCTATATATATATGCTTGATGCATTGTCAATCCTGAAGTTCACCTCAGCATCAATGGATAGTGAGCTGGAGATGGTTGAACCAAGGTATGTGTATTTCCCAATAACTTCAAGGTTGTACCCATCGATAGCGATAGTGAGAGGGAAGTCTACATCCTGAACCATGACATTTGTCTTCTTCAAACTGATGGTCAGTCAACACTCCTTTCAGGCGTGGGAGGCGACATACCAGCTGCTGAAGTCCATCTTCCGTGTGTGATGTCAAGGTCTCATCATCGGCGAAGAACAAATTCACGGATGAGAACCTCTGTGACTTTAGTCTTAGCACGGAGACGAGCGAAGTTGAATAGTTTGACGTTGGCCCGAGTGTGGATGTACACTCCCTCTATGCAGACCATGAAGGCGTACAGGAGGAGCATGGAGAAGAAGATGGCAAAGAGCGTTGGCGCAAGGACGCAGCCTTGCTTCACTCCACTGCTGACTTGGATGGCCTTCAACGTTGCACCGTTTTAGCACACATTGCTCTGCATGTTGTCATGGAACGACGTGATAACAGACAGCTGTCGTGAAGGAGAGCCGATCTTCTCTAGGAGCCTGAAAGGTCCACTCCGGCTGACCAGGTCAAAAGCTTTTGTCAGGTCTCTGAAGGCGATGTTGAGAGGCATCTGCTGCTCATAACACTTTTCCGGTAGTTGGCGTAGTAAGAAGATCATGTCTACAGTTGACCTGATGGTTTGAAAGCCACAGTGGGATTCAGGGTAGACGCGGAAGGTTAGAGAGTGCAAGCGCACCAGGGCGACACGGGCGAAGGCCTTTCCGGCGATGCTGAGTAGGGAGATGCCCTGGTAGTTGTTGCGGTCGCTACGATCTCCTTTGTTCTTGAACAAAGTAATGGTGTAGGTGTCACGCATGTCTTGAGGGATGTGTCCCTGTTCTGAGCAGAGGCAGAGGAGTTCATGCAGCGGGCTGGAGTAGTGCTGGTTTCCCGCTGTTGAGGACTTCAGATGGGATGCCGTCGCTCCCAGGTGCCTACCCACGAGCGAGGCCGTCGATGGCTTTTTTCCGAGCTCTTTAGGATGGGATGAGAAAATTCAATAATATCAATCATGCCTTGCTGAGCTTCTCCGTGTGTGCCGATATTAGTTATACTTGAAATAAAAAAACGAACATTTTTATACAACTAAATTATTTTCTGCCAAAGGTATTAGTTTTACCGATGTTTTCTTTTTTTCTAACTTCTAACTCTTCTGTAACCTAAACAGCATATTATATGATGAGAACAAGGCACGGGTAATATTCAAATTCATCCGACGATCCCAGTAAGTGGATTAAACTGCACAATTCCTGTATGTGTTATATATAAGGTTTGCATTATATGTCGTAGAAATTTGCAATCTATAGCCATCCATTTCTGTTCATTGCAACAAATTAGCTAATGGTTAGAAATTCTGGGTTATTTCTTCATGTTGCACATACTGCTGTGAGCCACTTCAAAGAAGACGTTTCAGTTTTAAGTACATTTAGCATGCATAATTATACACAACTAATGGTCTTCTAACGCGTACTCCCGGTTATATCATTAAATGGTTGAAATCAGTTTCAGTGTACGAAGTGTAGGACCCAAACTGTGTAGCAGTATTGATATCCATTATTTTATTTTTTACTTTCTCAAACATAACTTATCTTGCTTAAAATAACATGATGAAAATAGAAGAGCTCTTTGCGACCGCTTCAGTTGCGTAACAAGTTAGAGAGTCTGCCTTAGAAGCGGGAGGTTGAGGGTTCGATCCTGGTCGAATTATATCTAAGACTTAAACAAATAGTACTAGCAGATGCCCAGCTTGGTGTTCAGCATTAAGTGTTTAGTGTTAAGACTGATTGGCCGGGTGTCAGGATAATATGACTGGGTGGGACCTCATGGTACAAGTCTGCATCAAGAAGCACCAGTGCTAAACGTCAATAGATAGGACCACATTACAGAAATCGTAGCGATATTGTTGAAAGGTATTTAACGTTTTGTTAAAAATACTAATCTCTCTCTCTTTCACACATACACACACAAACACACACAAAACTCTTTGCATGAGAAACATTCAGTGATCTTAGTACTGAAGTTGGTTGATTTTACTACTTAATCTATGCGACAGTCTAATTTGGGGATTTTTAGAATTATTTATCAATATTAATATACGGAGGCAGCCAAAAAGTCTCTCTCTCTCTCTCTCTCTCTCTCTCTCTCTCTCTCTCTCTCTCTCTCTCTCTCTCTCTCTCTCTCTCTCTCTCTCTCTCTCTCTCTCTCTCTCTCTCTCTCTCTCTCTCTCTCTCTCAGCAATGCACAAATGCGCACCAAGTCCCTGATGCAATTATACCACGTATATCACTTATGAGTGGATAGCATACGCTGGGTTACTGGGGCATGTTATCCAAGCAATGAACGGAGTCAATTATTATGTTGTTCAGCAATTGGACGCAAAAATGTTGTTTTCTTAGATATCAAGCATTGGTTCGGTGATATTTATCATATGAAGTTTCTCTCAATATCAAACAAAGATGGCGGTGTGGGGACTGATAAATCAAGATGGCATATTAGGTGGAGGTTATCCAATGCAAGTTCGTGAGACACCCAATGAAGACTGAATAATGAGTTCTATGAAACTCCATAGGCGACCATGTTTGTGGTTGGCTTAGCTAGATAACTGTTCAATATTAAAAATATGAATGGAATACAAGCGTTATAATATGCATGATTTTCCTGGACAGTAAAAACGAAAGTTGAGGTCTCCAAGAATAATTAACATGCCCCTGTTGACTCTTTTTTAACAATGAAATTAAACTGCTCCAAAAAGATATATTCAGCTTGTATGCGAATTTAAAGAAAGAAGAAAGGATCGTACCTTCCTTGTTCCACTGCGAGAATGGTTTTGGCAAGTTGAAATTATGCTTCGTCGAAGTTAAAGGTTTCATTGTCGTTGAGATGTTGGAGTATGGAATATAGAATTCATTGCAATTCCAAATCTGCGATAGCGACGTGGGAACAACTTAAATGAATTACCTGTAGTGTTAGATCAGTACATTTCAATTTATCACCTGATGAATGTAGGCATGTTTCTATTTGAAAAATCATGTCTATATCCTAACATTAGATAAAGTTAACTATATAGGTGGGATTTTTTGGTGATCGTACTGACGGAGCCTTAATAAAATGCGATGTGCTCGGACAAATGAGGAGGAATTTGAATAAGATTGTTGAAAATGACGGTGAAGGTTTCAAATAGCTGTGAAAGAAATGGAAAAGAGATGACTCAAAGCTTAAATTCTGCTATACGCTGACCAGATTGGCAACCCTTTACTCGCTGCCGTTTACACTTAAGTGAAACTGAAAGTAGTTCAGGTCATTTAGTCTAGTCCACAATACAGTATGGAGCTTCGAAAAGTAGTTATGTAATGCAAGTAATTGGGTTCTATCATATCATAATCGGGTAAAGTAACCAGCATCATGTTCAACAATAATAATGTTTGTAGCAGTGCGGTAAGACAACTGAGAAAAAAAAGAAAATAATTATCGCTTTCAAAACAAACTTATATAATAACACATTACAATACAACCATCAACTTATTATGAACACAATTGCATGGACGAAGATAATCACCAAATACATTTATGGTTAAAACAACACAAGACTCGAGAGAAGCTGCTTAACGCCCATAAGCGACCGCGACCAATACCCTTTCCCAAAACTTTGAAGAAGACTGATTTCATTTATGAGCGTAACATTTCGATAGGAAAAGATAGATGACATTATTTGACAACATTTTTGTATGATTAGATGTTTTCAAATTCCAATCAAATTCCATATTTTCGTCTTCCTATAAAACTTCCAGTATTGCATATATTACCCCAATGAATCTCTGCTAGAAAGTATATATATATATATATATATATATATATATATATATATATATATATATATATATATATATATATATATATATATATATATATATATATATATATATATATATATATATATATATATATTATGTATGTGTGTGTATGTGTAAATATATATATATATATATATATATATATATATATATATATATATATATATATATATATATATATATATATATATATATATATATATATATATATATATATATATAGGGAAGATATGTAGCTTGGTAAGTTTCCTTTTAATGAAAAATTTTTACAACGAGCTTAATTTCATTGATATAGTTTACATACTCTATATATATTAATTATATCACATACAAATACATATATTTGCCCTTTGAACGGAATTCAGATTTGGTACAAGCAGCTGTGTATTGACCTAGTGAACTAACTACTCACATCCCAGAATAGGTCCGCTATAAAATATAGTTCTATGCATTTAATGGATATTTACAAACACCTCTGCATGCTGATATGTTGACTGTTTTCTTTTCTTCGTTTCATTTGTTCCCCACCTTGGTTATATCAATATAATACACACTTACGTTTTAAATAGGAAATATGGTTTTAATGATAAAAGTACAGAAGAGCACTAATTAACAGATGAATGGCTAGATACAATAGAAGGGATAAATGTACGTTACAGCCGTATTTGACACGCAGAAACTATCAATTGTTTACAGAGTTTGCCGAATATTTTTCCAGCAATAAAATTGGATTTTTAAGCAATTATATGGTAAACAAACATAACAAATGCGTTTTGTATGACTATAATAATATCACACGCTTGTACAATATAGATGGCTGGTGAGAATTTACACTGGGATAGCTACGTCATTCACATGAACGCCATTCGTATAAGTCCAGAGATATCTTGAGATAACACAAACAAAAATCATGTACGTTCGTCATTTCATAGATTAAAATAACGTATCTTGCTACGATGAGAGAGAGAGAGAGAGGCCTCTGAATATTTTATATTTAAATAATAACCGATTATTTAGAACATTATATCATGTTTTTAAAAATTACAAAACAACATTAAATACATCACAATATGTGAACAAGTAACCGAGTAATTTACTGTTTTGCAACTTTCTATTATTGATAAACACTGTAAATAAATCCCAAGGAAAGTGCACACGTATTGTTATGAGGAATCATATTCCTGTAGGTTATTTGGTGTAATTTCTGTTTTAAGTTTTTCTTTAATCAACCCAAATACCTTTTATCTATCACTCCACATTTATGCACAATTTGTCCATTATGCGTGAGAGGGAAGGCGAGAATAGAAAGCAGAAAGAATTGTGATGAAAATGTGCACCATATTAATTCATTTAGAAAACGGGATTATTAATATTTTTCATCGCTATTTTCATACGTCACTAGTGACTAATGTGTGCAAATTGATAATTGATCTAGAATCAACTGCAGCCGCACGCTAGAATGTTTATATACGCGTATTATAGCACCATGGGCGGATTACAATTTGATATACGAGTAGTATTGGTATAACAAATTTCTTTACACCAACCGTTTAAAAGCATTATATTTTTTATTGCATGTGGTAAAGCGCTTATGTTAGTTCAATATGATTATATTGATGGGTGATATTTCTTAGGGCAAAATTGGTTTAAAAGTCTCCCAGTGATGTTCAGTTGGAGGTTAATATCACTTTACAAAGTACATAACTGGAGATAAAACGACTTTATCATTCAAAATAAAAACACGTTGATTATTGATGTGCCCAGATATAAATCTATATCATTTTTTTATTCAAATGAAAGGCGTCTCCAAAAATGTATGACTATGTTTAATACCGTATGTTAATTATATATATATATATATATATATATATATATATATATATATATATATATATATCTTTCCAAGTATACTGCATCCGACAATGGATCGCCTGTATCAAGGGATGATTAAGATAGATGCAATAAACTGACAACCAATATTGCAAAACTAGAAAACTAGTATCTAACTTGCCTGAGTACTTTTGAGTCTTAATGTGTCTTTCTCAAAGGCAAACACAATATATAGACAAGGCAAACTAATAGTATTGACGAGGCGTATTAAATATGGTACATAGACTAGGACATCAGAAACAGCTTAAGCCCAGAAAACTCCTGGGTAGGTAGATTTTATCTTCAACCTAAAATCCACATACAAGGAAACCAGGATAGATATATTATCTCAAAAAGCTGGCATGTCATAGAAAAAATATCAGAATATCTGGATTATTTTATGAGACTACATGTCCACAGTTAACCATCATATATTCAGAACACAACAAATTAACACATTAAAAGTAAAGCATGCGAACCATTACTGCCAGATACAGCGCTTGTTTCCTTAGACGTCACGTCTATATATAACAACATACCGCACAATAAAGGCGTAGAGGAATGTAGATAAGTATGAAAAACAAGAACAGTAGACAATCCACCCACACACTTTCACGCCCATCTCCTGGATCTTGTTATATAGCTCAATAACCTTGAATTTAATGAAGAAAATTACATATAAATCAATGGAATCGCAATAGGTTAATAAATGCCCCTTCACTTGCTAAAACTTTTTTTCTGGGAAAACTGAAGGGTCAACTTTAGTAACAGCTGAACGTAAACTATACCAGTGGGCATGCTTTATTGATAATATAGAAATGAAATGGCAACATAGAAGAGAAAGTCTGGATATTAAAGGCAAACAACTTCCATCCCTCAATAAAATTCGCGGCATGACTCTCCAGCTCAAACCACGTTTTCCTGGACACAACAACCAGACTGGTAGAAAACAAACTCCATACAGACTTCTGCTCGAAACCAACTGAGAGACACCAGTATCTCCTCCCAACCAGCTGTCATCCAAAACACTCCATTAGGTTCATTCCATACAGCCTGGCACTAAAGATATGCAGAATTTGCTCCGACGACAAAACATTCTCAGAAAGGTTTGAAGAGCTTTCTAAACATTTCATCTACCTAGGCTACGACAAAGACCTGATTGTAAAGGCAACTCAAAGGGCTAAACAAATAAATATAAAAAGAAGGATAATTATGATAGAATACCATTTATCCTGACCTACCATCCGGAAACAAAACCCTCAAATTCGGTAAAAATCATAGCGAAACACTTGCCCATGTTGGAATCGTCGGACGCACTAAAGTTAATCCTTCCGAACAAACCTGAAATAGCCTACCGGAGACCAAAATACTAATATCCTAGTCAGGGCGAAACTTACATTAATCACTAGTCAGGGAAAGCTAACGTCAATCACTAGTCAAGACCACTCATGTCAATCTGGCCCCTGTGGCGATAAAAGATGCAAAATCTGTCTCCATATGACATTTTCTGGCACAGTCGCTAGCGGAAAACTAAAATTATTTGGTCCAAACAAAACGTGCAAAACAGAAAAAGTAATTTATTTCGTCATATTAACATCTGTAGCCTTCAGCATGTCTGAAAAACTGAAAAGCTACAAAAAAGGATCAACCTTCATACATCTGATTGGATAACAAAGCTGTACAAATGCCCGGTCGCAGAACACTTCTCCTCATTGGCCATACTTTCAGTGATATAACACTTGTTGCAATTGCTAACAAACCCAAGTGGAGTTCCGATACCAGAAAAATAGGAATCTTACTGGACACGCCGCCTTAGAATATTGAAACTAAGCGGTTTAAAGCAAGAAGACTAGAAAAAGACAGCGATACGCAGATACAATTATCTTGTGCAGACTACACATTTCCTATTTTTTAAAAATTCTCTAACTTTGCTTAAGAGCCTTCATTTACTGCTATAATGATTCAATATCTGGGATATAATTTGCGCTTACATAAATGTACACCAATTAGCAGATGTCGTTATGGCTCATCGATGTCTAGGTTCACACGAATATTTTCCATTATCCGCAACAAAAGTTGATATAAACTAGTTAAAACATAATATATTTAAAGATTTAATCCCATTAGGAACAGACAGGAAAAGTTTTGCAAATATTAGGTTTTCCAGTGTTATTTGTTTGTATTGTCTATGTTTCGTATATACCTTTGAAAGAGACTCCTTTAGAGTCGAAAGCTTTCGGGCTAGTTAGATACTAGTTTTACACTGTTCGTAGTCAGTTTATTGCATTTATCTTAATCCATGACACATGTCATTCCTTGCTGGATCCAGTGCACTTAACAGGATAGATAGATTCCGTTGAATTTTGCAAGTCTTTACATTTTACAGTAAAGATATGTATTATGAAGTTTATGTCAGACTTTAGTCTGCTTAGCCAAAATCGGTAATCATATACATAAATGACCCTTTCATTCTTTGTATTTCACATTTTCATTATTTTCTTCACTGTCTGATATAATACCCAACCATTAACACACTAGTGCATTTTCCTTGTTTCCAAGAATTGAAAAAATTTATTACGGACATTACATAACGCCTCAGATGTCATCCAAAGTTAAGTTTGTATGCATTTTATGCACGAATAGTTGGAGCAAACATTTTGCGGTTTCACAGTCTTAACGATTTCATACGATTCTCTAATGTATTAAAAAATATCTTCGTTATATCTGAAAAGAGTGTACAAAAAGCCAATATATCATTCCTGACTCACCGTTTTGATCTTCCACTTTATACCTTGAAATTTATCTCACCAATTTAATGTTATAACCGGGTTTTATGCATGACCAGATTCCCAGTCATGATAAGATGTCGAAGAATATTTTCGTTTCAATAAGCAATAAGTAGCCTGAACACAAATTTTGCCGTGAAATTGTAGGAAAATATTTGCCATGCTGTATATAATGCGTTACAAAAAAGGAAAGAGGAATGGAACAAAATCGTTATACAAAAATCAAACAAAGGAAACGCGAAATAATAGAACTCAGATTTAAGGAAGGGATTAATGGAAAACACATTTTAATAGGGAAAAATTGCAGTGGATACACATGTACTCAACATACTAACAAGAAAATGACAGAACACAGTGCTTGGTGTTGAATATACGGATATGTTTCAATAAAATGATTTTTGTTTTAACAATTGCGGTGGTTATTGTACATTAATTATGAAGGATATTATTTGTGCCTGGAAAGTTACTTATATTCTCTGATGATATAATTTAATGCATTGTCTGTTATTCTCAATGCCTACATGCATTCGTTTGAGTCACTTATTACAAGAATAGCGTGAGGATTACGGTTATTTGCTTTTCGTTATTGCATCTTCTGGATGAATTACTACTTTAGTGTCGTTTCTCATGTCTTTGTTAATGTCGCTGGCCTTCTCGAGGTGTAACTACCCGCAAACTGCATCAGATGAGCAACTCTGCAGGTAGAGTTGTATTCTGACTTCTAAAACATGGAAGTTAGAGTACAGGCTTAATGTTCTACGTTCCAAGTTATTCCGAATTAATCTTTTAAAAGTGGTCTTCTCATCAAAGAAACTTTAAATGACCCGTAAAATAATGCTAAAACCTAGCAAGAGGAATTATATTTTTCTGTCGTATCCAATACTGTATGAGAATGTTCACAGTAGTGGATGCGAGACAATTTAATTAGAAATATAGTAATCATTCTGATTAAAATCGGGTTATATGACCCGTAAAACCTAGTCCTAGTAAACTATATGACATCACTAAGGAATTTACATTGACGTTTAGTGCTGAAAAAAAATGTTTTAATCTGTGACAAATGTTCTTTTGATTTGGGAAAACAATTGCTATTGGAATTATAATTTATATAAATATATTCTTTCAGATGATACTGGTCATAAACTTTCAACTCGTATCTGGGTTTACTTTTACGCGCAGCAATTGAAATGCGAAGCATCTGAGCCAGAATAAACAAAATCATTTCCTCTTTTTTTAACTCTAAACCATGTCCGATAAATAAGAACTATGTGATTAGCATGATCTCAAATGGTAATAATTTAAATTAAATTTATGAAGAGCACTGAATAATTTGCAGCCTTTGCTTATTTCATAAATTAAATATTATATCATTACCTATTTTGAGATCATTTAATAATAATAATAATAATATTAATAATAATAATAATAATAATAATAATAATAATAATAATAATAATAATAATAATAATAATAAACTAGTCAATACAGAAAAAACCTAAAGATGGACAGAAACTAGTCCATTTTGCACAGAAAATTAGAAAAAGGAAAACGATTCTACCTAAAAGACGATTAAAACACGATGTGTTACAAGAAATCATACGGTGTACTGTAAACAAATAAGAGAAAATTATATACATCAAGGATTTTATGTTCTATTAAAGTATAATAAGCTAAATACAAGAAAATCATGACACTCTAATATATAAAGAGTAAACAAACTACTACCACTGCTACTATTGCTACTACTACTACTACTACTACTACTACTACTGCTACTACTACTACTACTACTACTAATAATAATAATATCTTACCTCCATGTAATAAAATACAATAGCATTGACACCATTGTCTCTGTCGGTAGCGTGAATTTCTGAGTAGACTAGTAATGTAGCATTAGTTCCATTCATGCAATTCTGAAAATGGGCATAATTTAAAGTTTGGGTTCCATTCACCAACAATAGTTAAATCTTCATATGAGCACAGAGTAAGACTGAAAGTATAATGTATGTGATCCAGAAAGCAAATAAAATGCTTAATTTTTTTTTAATTTGTTAAAAATACATTATATTCTTCATACAGGTATCTAAAACATGGTACTAATATAATTGTATGCATTTATTTAGGCTCAAAGAATTAACGTCAATACCAACAACTTACAATGTATTTGCTCACATTATTCGAATGTACTGTTTACATCCCTCTGTGATCTATAATCACCATACTACTGTATATTTTGTTGTTATGTATTGTGTACTAAAGGCCATGAATACCATAAGAATGGGTGTTATGGTTACGAATATATCAACTAGATCTGCTTGCAGTACGTGACAGCTAAACAACCATTGACACAGTAATCAAGCTTTCAATGTAGTGAATGTAATATATAGTTTGAGTATTCAATTTACTGTCCTTGTCGACTGCTTATTAAATTTAAATTTTACCTCATGAATATCAAAGGTATATGAAGGCTTGTCAAAATTTGGTAATTCGTCACAAACATCCAAAATGTATAAACGAACGTCTTTATTAACCTGTGAATAAAACAAGATAAATATCAAAGTATTAGCTGGACAAATTTTTAACATTAAAGGAAAGGCGCTTCCTTTGACAAAATTGTTTGCTCATTTGTGTAAAACGAAATTTTAAGAACTTATTCATAAGGTATATTTATTGGAAATATGCCTGGGTTTATGTTGCCAATATTTATATGCAACTCATAAGTTAGATAATAGTGATTAAAAATAAAAGTGTAACTTACACAACTTTAAATGTAAGTTTTAACTGAATTGTTTCATCTACAAACGTGCGTACGCATGCATACACGTACGTACTTATGTATGTACGTGTGCAACGTCTTGCACAAGATGAGAATACTCATCAAACTACCCGAACGATTCCGAAACTGGTCTTTGCGATTACAGAATTGTGCACAGTATTTTTAATCAAGTATATTCATGTGCTTCGCTCTTCTGTAAATTATTAGCGTTGCTGTAAATGGGTTTGACGTTTTTTATGTTTTAAATTATTTGATGGTTTTATCTAATAAATGGAAACTAAAAATGACATGCACATTTGTTGGTCAAAACAATTGTAACTGATTACTATTTTTTTCGAATTATTCACATGTAATTATGTTCATTTTTTAGATTAAATAATGAAGAAAATAATACACGTAATGGTAATTTAATCAATTACAAAAAAGATGCCCAGAAATCAAGGTTTCTTTTTTACTACGATGGTATTATTACGAATATGCTTACAACTTAAACTAGATTTAAATTCTATATAATAAAAAATTGAATGATAAGTAGCCATGCAGTTAGATTCTGATGATTATTAAGCTTAAAGTTTATTTTAACTACATTGGTCGCTTTTGCATTGTTTTATTTTAATGCATATATATATATATATATATATATATATATATATATATATATATATATATATATATATATATATATATATATATATATATATATATATATATATATATATATAATGGTTCTTAATAGAATATTGTATAAGCATAGTAATAATGTTCCAGTCCATATATTTACACCTAATATGAAACTATAGCTATTTATTGCAATTATAAATTATAGACCAACGCTGCCATGAATGGAAAGTAATTCAATCTTTTATATTCAAAGTATTATATTAATAATTATTCCGGTATGACCAACACAATATCAAGAACTCATAGTCGCTCATCTGCTGCTGGAATAAAAAATGTATTTGCAATGAATTGATAAAATTTTGAAATTATCGACCGCATTTTTTGTTCAATAAATGCACGAAACATGAACACACATAAATACGTACGTACCCACTCACATACAGAAAAAGAAAGGCATGAAAAGCCAATGTAAACATGGCCGAATACATGGTATGCATGAAATAATCTGATTGTATGTATCATAGAGACTGTAAGCTTATCGAGTGCAACTTTATTAATTGGCAACCGAAAATCATGAGATTCATCTTTATGAATGGTTTAAATTAGTCTTCGAATAAGGAAAGAGGAAGAAGGGTTTACCAAGACGTTAAGTTTGTGTACATATCCAACTCCAGAAACAAAAATGTACCTCGAAGATGCGGCATATTTCTTGGTTTATTAAGTGCGTTATGAAAAGGGCCAGATTTGTTTTATTGAAACTGGTAAAGAAAACTCAGTTAAGGTGCCTGATGTCAACTCCAATACTAATTGGATTATATATATATATATATATATATATATATATATATATAAATAAAAATATATATATATATATATATATATATTTATGTATATATATATGCAATAAACTGACGACGAACAGTACGACACTAGTACCAAACAAGCCTACCCGCCTTCGACACTTAATGAGACTCATTCAAAGGCAAATACAAAACATATATACGACAAACAACTAAACACAAAAACGTTGTGTTTGTAAACCTCTACATGGCTGACTTCACATGTGCTAAAACTATAAATATGATTTATGATTTGTATGATCGCCATATGATTTGTATTCTTTATATATATATATATATATATATATATATATATATATATATATATATATATATATATATATATATATATATATATATATATATTACAAAGATAAATATCCTGACATAGGTAATTATACAAGTGAATAAAAATTGCGAGGCACAACAAATACAGAAAGAATACAAAACTGAATTTATAATGAAAGCAAACTAAATGATAAATGTAATTTAAGAGAAACATAGGGGTTAATGAACATACAGAAGCAAAACCATGAATGGTAGAAGAAATCGGAACAAAATATGAGCGCAATTCATCAGTTTTAAAACAAATCATGCTTAAACGCCCTCAAATTTTCATGGTCAAAACATCTCTTCAATGATAATCCATAATCCGATTCATTATACAAACAGACCATTGTTTATTAATTATAAGTTGTTCTTTCGTTCTGGTCAATGCAGACATGTACACATGCCATGGAATCTTAAGATTGCATCATCGCTTGTAGTTGCATCAATAATTTGTTTTTTTCAGCGAAATAAAATTGTAAGTTAAATCTGATAGTAAATGCTCTGCAAATATATTTTTACATGAATTGAAATGGTAAGGTTACCTTTTAAAATTTATTGCGGTGTTTTACACTTGTACCAATTTGCATGATGTTAAAAATTCACAACTCTTAATACGAAAGCAATAGTTATCGCCCTTCACAACCATCCAACTAGGAATATTCGACATCGGTGAATATTTTGTCATTTCGTTCCAAACAAGCGGAAACAAATCCTAAATAATGATTCGAAGATATAACTCAAAATCAAACGATGGAAAGATAAACTATCCACAAAATGCTGAAATACAAAAGTGATTGGAATCCAAACGGAACGTTTGTGATATAATTTTAAATGCATTTCAAGTGAAAATGAAATGCAAAATATAATATTATCCGTTTCAGAGATTACATGCATACTAACAGTACTTGTAACGTCTTTTGCAACCAGTGTTACGAACGGTTTCCGTACCGTTACCGTTTCATGCCATTTTTAAATACTCAATTATCTCGTCTCCGTAAGAATACCGTGCCATATTATTTTATATTATTATATTATTTTATAACACATGCACCTTTCCTAAATAGTAAAACAGCGAC
>JAEAOA010000908.1:95000-112500 GCA_016746295.1 Potamilus streckersoni
ATCTTCCTATATTGCATTATGTGAAATCATTTTAACTCCTTATTGCCTTGCCTCATCCATCCTAAACTCAGATCCATGGTTTAACCAAACTTGTGTTGCTCTTTTAATCTGCTTGTTGTGACTCCGCATTCTATGTTTTGTCTAAATGTATTCAATTTAGGTCCAATTCGTTTTGTTTTCTTTTAAATTCTGCCTGAATTAAGTGAACCGTAATTTATATTTCTACATGTGGAGGCCATATGAAGTAATATAAAATTAAGATAGGTGTGTTTATAGCAAGCAGTATAAAAGTAAATGGAAAAAAACTGAACAATGATGGTAAGTACAGAGTATCGAATGCATTTTTTATCAAAGTTAGGTTGAAGTGAAGCTTACTTTAAACTATAAGCAAGATATTAACAAAAGGTTTCGATTTGGTGTAATATTAATTACCTATAGATATGTTTTCATAGACCTCTTTGAATGGATTTAGTCCTTCAAAATGTGGAAATGACTCACAACCAGTAATAAAGTAACCTGTAAAATACATAATAGAAGAGTCGTTTAATGATAGGTAAAATATACTTATTTTGAGGTGAGGGTGAACACATAAATTCACACAAAAGGGTTGCATTATGCCATGCAAATTGCCCGCCGTTATTGATGGTTGTAGTATTAGTAGTAGTAGTAGTAGTAGTAGTAGTAGTAGAAGTAGTAGTAGTATTAGTAGTATTAGTATTATTAGTAGTAGTAGTGGGTGATATTTATACAGTGAACCTATATATATATATATATATATATATATATATATATATATATATATATATATATATATATATATATATATATATATATATATATATATATATACATCATTAACTAATTCAATTGTCTGGGAAATAACCATAATGACAAATTAATGTCCTTCAATTAGGTCGGCATAATTACATGTCTAGTAGTAGTAGTAGTAGTAGTAGTAGTAGTAGTAGTAGTAGTAGTAGTAGTAGTATAGACAATATGTAAGCTCGCGATTATATTGCTTAGTAAAGAAAGCAAAGGCAAGATAAGTGATGTTAAATATTTGCAAACAAAGGATTATCATTTTATGTGCTAATAATGATTGTGTTAATTTTTAAAGTACAAGTCAAAACTCTTAATAAATACTAGCTTTTGTTTCAGACTGCTTCTTATACTAATTCTTCCGGCGATGACTGAATGAAACCCCTAAAAAATCCTGACCCCACCCTGCAAAACACCCTGAAACGCCTGCGGGCGCCGATGCATATCCCTTTAGAGCTATTTTTTATATACAGTCTCAAGTAATAATGAATCGTTTGTCCAGCGTGAAGCTTTGGATTGAATAACGTCGGAAGAAGCAGTAATGAATGCATTTGTTTATAGACTAGAAAATTTTAAAAATTTGCGAATAAACTGGTTTTGTATCCAGTAATTTTGTCTGACCATAACATTTCTCTAAAACGAGCCAAATTAATAAATAATTTATTTGATGTTGGCTAACAGCCTATTACTACAAAAATGGTGCATTAACTCTATTTTTTAGAAGAGGTTATCCAAACGGCCATAAAATTATAGAGGTATGGCTTGCTATTTGTTTTTAGTAAATATTTACAACCATTGTTTTACAGACTCAATGAATGATAGAGGAAAATAAGTTTTTGGTAGAACAAAGGCAAGTGGTAGATTTAAATATTCAGTTATTAATAACACGTATACATCAGACAGAGAAAAAATATTAGTATTTCATAAGGGAGGTTACCGTCGAATAATTATAATACTAGGATTACTCAATTCTAACACGCGTTAGCTACCCACCAGAAGATGTCAGTCAGGCTTTTGTTTATCCACCAATCAAATGAGCCAATGCACGCTATCAACCCTGGATATGCTAGATTTGTTGCATAATATTGTCTATTGAAGTAATTCGTTTTGCTATATTTTCAAACCAAATCGTTAATTTTGAAAGAAATTGTTATGATGATTAGCAGGTGATACTCGCTCTATTTAGGCAGTTTGTCAATTACGTCCTTCCAAAACTCATGGCATACGTGTTAAAAACACTAGCCGCCCATGATTGAATATTTGTGCATTTGTTGGAAACTTAATTATCTACATTTGAAAAATTAATTGTCAAAAAGGTTTATATGTCATCTTGCATGTACATATTCCTTGTCTTTCTTTCAATGAACTGTGTGGTACTAATATGAGAAATGTTTTTCTGAATGTTGAAATATTGGTTTCGAGTTATGAATATGCCGTATATTAGATCCACGAAACAACATAATTGAAATGTCGTATAAACTGATATTACCGGAAAAACAGTGTTAGAAAATGCATTTGGTGATGTATGACTAAGACAATGCGTTGGCAATTAGAGATTATTTATCGAAAAATTTGGAAAATGAAGTGATGACAAAATAGAGAAATAAATTAAATGAATATAATGAGATTTTATTAGTGTACCAAATTTTATTTTACACGTCCGAAATACTTAGATTGTTCAGGCGATACACATTAATAGAAAATAAAAACATATGCTAAATGCAGGAAACATATGAATATGTGAAAAATTTGTTACGAAGACAAAATTTGCCAATTATTTAACGCTAGAATAGATAATGGGGATAATTTTATTATAATGATTTATATCTTTGTTGAACTTAGACAAAGGTACATACATTTATATGTGTATAAAATTTCAACAATTTGCCCATCTCATTATTAAAGGGAATACACTTTGTCTGCGCAAGTTACTTTCTTCATTTCTAGAATTTATTTTAGAAGCTGTACATTAATAGCGTGTTCTTTTCAAAATGCCTTGTGGCATCTTGTAGTAATAGCTTTCATTTATGTGCATAATATTACAAACCTGTGACACCGATGAAAATCATGTACGTTGGAAGTATCCACCTGAACTCTCTAATGTCCATATCTCACTGTAAATATGAAAACATTGCTAAGCATATAGTCATATAAAAACAGATATATATATATATAGATATATATATATACAGAGAGAGAAAATAAAGATAGAAACAGACAGAGTCAGAGAGATAGAGGCAGAGAGAGAGAGAGAGAGATACAAAAAGACTAAGAGATAAATACACAGACATGAAATGGAATGCACTAAATTGCCGGATATTGCTGGACGGGAAATAGATAACTCAAAAGAACCAATATCAGTTTCCTTGTTTTGTTTAGAACAAAATTAGTCAGTTGGGGCACGACTGGATAATTTTTGTTTAAAGTTATTAATACAAATATTTATGCATTGAAAAAAAATGAATAAACTATAAATCTCTACCGAATGTGAATCAAGTACCTAAACTCTGAAACCAAAAGCCAGATAAAGGGTTGTTTAATTGATTTTGCTTGCTTTTTAAGACGTACTTCCCATATATGGATCAAATTTATATAAGAAAAACATCATATATATGAAATAAAAGATAAAACATTGAGCTTGGTTGCCAATTCTCATAGCAACATCATAAAGTTTCACACTAAAATGAAACAAAATGTGTTATGCTCATACTTTGTGACTTTTAGATGTCAAAAAGTTAATTTGACTAATTTGAAGGCTAAAACAGTAATTTTATTATATTTGTGTCATTCACTTTGAACTTTTGGTTTACATATCAACTACACGTAGATTCTTGGTAAGAACATGTTCCAGAAGACATTATGCTTATATACTGTGTAAGCCAAATGGAAGACATTAAACCTGCCAGTGGGTGCGTACGAAATAGAAGACTACATGAACCAAGAAATACATTTGAAGATTACATCCCTGAACAACGATGGTACTAAAAAGCATTCTTGCAAATGAGTCAACTGTTTCTGTAGCGATAAATATCAAAACACATAAACATCGCAAACTCAGTCCTGTGTCGTCTGTTGGGATGGCCCGACAAGGTCAACCCGGTGAACACCATTCTCAGTTTGGGGTACAACTTCACGTCCGGCAGATCACCGAAACGCTTTTTTTATTTGGATTGGAGAGCCGACTACAAAGCTGCACCTGTCTATGTACTCTGAGTCTTTATTGCGAAGCACAGCCCCTGCCACTTGCTGTCATTCGCTACACCACTGACTGTCTATTTGATTAGCAAAGGTCCTCATATTACGTTCACTGAACACGATGACAACTTTCCCGACCTCCGCGACGAGAGGAGTATTGTTGGCCTTTACGTCCGAGACCACCCTCCGATTAATAGAAGAAAATAAGTCGTGACGGAGATTCGAACCCTCAATATTGCCGATATACTTTAAAATTCATCAGTTCAAACTCTAGGCCATGAAGATAACTTAAGAAACATTTGTAATAAAAATATATAAAGTATAAAAGCCTGATTAAACGTTGCGAGTAACAGTAAGAAAAATTCAAAACGGTTAAAGTTTATTGTCTTAAATAAGAAAGTTTAGACATTATATGCTTTTATTAAAGAGCTAACAAGTATGTTTCGTTTTAACAATCAAATACCTTCCAGCCGAGACCTCGCTACTACTAGAACTTAATACGAAACAAAACATGTGTATACAGTCTTATCATGGCTGTCATTGCTGAGTAAACGTTCGGCCGATGTGTACTAATAAGCATTATAATATTCTACTCTGAGTATAGCGTGATAGTCTCTCTCTCTCTCTCTCTCTCTCTCTCTCTCTCTCTCTCTCTCTCTCTCTCTCTCTCTCTCTCTCTCTCTCTCTCTCTGTGTGTGTGAGGGAGTTTTATTATGAATTTAAAAAACCTGCTACATATCACACTTTATTTCGCAAAATAATCGAAAGGCTACAACCAGACTACATTTTAAAACATTCAGATTTGAAATCGTGTAACAAAAAATATTGATCCCCATAGAAAACATTTTAAATCATCCATTTTAATGAACATTTTGTTTTATCTATTTCAGTGGCGTTTGTTATTTTGATCATTCTTGATTATTTGATGACATTAACTAATATTGTAATACACTAACGAATAAAAATAATTTCCTAACATTGGATTTGTTTTAATCAATAAACTTGGTTAATATTATATAAAATTAGTGTTTGACTTCAAATAAATTAAGCAATCTTGGCAAGTATAACAAACTAACACAACTTTGATCAACCTCCATATTCTTCTGTCGGTAACACCAAAGGTGTGGCTTAGGAAGAAAGATGTAGACAATAGAAAGATTTAAACAATGTTCTGATCTGGATATGTATACAAACTCGGAAATTCATTGAAATGCCACACTGCCTGGAGAGTAAAAGATGGATTCCAGTGGTCAGTGACATAAGGAACTTTGTCATTGACAAGAATTATCCTAACGATATGCACATATCGAAAGAAAAGAAGAAAACTTTGAAACAAAATTTCAGCTGATGATGTGTTCAGAATGAGGTTCTCTTACTATTGTCAGTCGATGAGTGTTGAACGTCGACGGAATCAGAAATGTTTTCATCCTGATGAACAGGGAAGGCATCTTGTAATCAACAAAACTTAAATACATCACAAGCGCTTTTGCTGTATAAACAGCAAGCAATGCAATTTCTACAGTGTCTAAAAGCTAAAGAAAGGTTAATGTACTTCAGGGTATGGTGAGAGAAAGGCGTTACGAATTTGCAGGAACATTTTGTTCCTTTTCGAGGGGAAGGGAAGAATCCAGTAAATTTTGGGTTAACCCTTCCTCTTCGAAATTTCTGCACACGACCCAGATTAAGATTATGATGTTAGCCTCGGATCAATGACATGCTAACAACCACTTGGGTAGGAAATTTCAAATTATTAGAGTTGATCCTGGCGACCAACTCAAAACAACATTGTACGTTAAGCAGGCTTCGCGCGTGTGCTAACATTTGCATTCTAATCTAATTCGGATGAACAGGGAAGACATCTTGATGAACAGGGAAGGCATCTTGTAATCAACAAAACTTAAATGCACGCGTGTGTGTGTGATGTCGGCATATATTTATTATTTTTTTAGAGATACGAGCTCATTGTGCAACTATTACTTGTCGTGAAGTGGTATTAAAAACGAAAACTGGCACAAGCCGATGGCAGCGTCTGGGGACGAATATCCTGCAGAGGCTCGTTTTTCGTCTTCTGGTGCCTTGAAAGGCAAAAATCAAGCTGGGGGTGCATTAATTGCTTAAAATGTCTTATGGCACGAATATCCTCCTTAGTTATGTTGTTTTTTCCTGGTAGGCCATTAAGAACAGCATCTATAACAAGAAATCAATATAGTGACGCAATTCACAGATAAACTGACATCTTTACGTTCTTATTGCATGTTGTCATGTTTCTTTCATCGATTGAAAGGTTTGTAATAATTAAACACGTCGAGTCGCCCAAACGATACATTTTGTACCTGGATAAGATTAGAATGCAAATGTTAGCAATAGGTAATAACATAAGCATCGTTTTACAATCATGACACCCCATATATAATGAGTCGACACTGGGATAATTTTCATAATAATGCAACACATAAATTACTGGTATCCTTGCAAACAAGAATGTTTGACAACAATGAAATTTTGTCTCTGAAATCTTGATAATTAATGAATGTTCAAACCTTACAAGTTGAATTTCAATAAAAAAATAATTAGTTCTAAAAGACGGCACAATTTTCCTTACCTTCATTATCTAATTAGAAGTTTTTGAATCTGCTTTTGATGATATGGAACCGTAACAAAGACGTTTACATGTTAAGAATTTTTTTAAAAATGTAATTTGACCGTTATTAGCTACAAATTTGAATTGTGTAATGCCGGGAGTTTTATAAAAGATTTGACTTGCAATTTGCTGTATTCCTTGTGTATGTGTAGTGGAAACAATGTAAATGTATGTAAGGTTTTGTGCTTTTGTAACGGCTAAAGTTTATGGAACATCACACAGTTAGACTTATTAATCGAAATTAGTCGTAATTCATTGTACAACCAAGTGAGAAAACAATGTCTTTCAAGTGAGTTAAATATTAGTCGTGGGAAAAAAAACCCTAAACAATCAATACATGCATGTTGTTACTATAAAATACGTACGTTACTAGGGATGTTATCTATGATATCTCGCCGTGATCATGATAATTTTTATCTCTCTAACCGAAGAAATGAGCTGTTAATTCAGTGTCATTTATTTTCTTTTATCCTGTAATTAAACCGTCAACAATGATACATGTGTGTTCAATGTCTACGAAAATGGCAAAACTTGAAACGGACCACCACGTTATAGCAGCTTATCACTAAATAAAGAACATGATCATACTAATCTTGATAAATTCTTTAAAGATTAGAATCAGTTTTCTGGTACAATAAATACATATCTCGAATCAAACTACGTCACTGATATAACGTTTACCACGTTACAAATTATGGACCAGGCCAGGTTGGCAGTCGTGTTTCGTCCTTGAGAAGGTACTCGCTACGTTACCTTTTATGTGATGATGTCCCTTAAAAGAAAGAAACACGGTCCGATTTTGGATGTGATTTGATAAAGTGTAAAATATCACACAAATTTTCCGCCTCATATATAATTTTATGTTATGTAAGGACATGATTAATTTCTTACTAATCCAAGATGATGTTTAGATCACACTTTTTTCTTTCAAAAATGACAAGCGTTCGTCATATGATGCATATAACATCATTCCTGATAACTCTGCTCAATTACAACAGATGTGTTGACTCATTTTAACATTTTGCTCGTGAATGTTTGCATAAGTTTTAAATTATTTCGTTTGGCTTATGATATATTTTCATTTTAAATTAGAAGTCATGTATGATCTTTTATGTTTAAAGGAATTGCATGTAAACAAAAATTAGTTCCAGAAATGCAGTTTGTGATTAAGATTATGGTATACGTTTTCAGTGAAAGTATATCGGCAATGAACGGACAGAACTCAACCCCCTCTCTCTCTCTCTCTCTCTCTCTCTCTCTCTCTCTCTCTCTCTCTCTCTCTCTCTCTCTCTCTCAATCTCTCTCTCTCTCTCTCTCTCTCTCTCTCTCTCTCTCTCTCTCTCTCTCTCTCTCTCTCTCTCTCTCTCTCTCTCTCTCTCTCATGAATAATGAACCATTCTGAAAACCCGTCAGAATTTAGTTAATAAAATTAAACATGTACACAGTTTTGTTACTATATTTTAAAGATATTTGAGTGGAGCTTGTATTTCCTATCAAACGAACCAAAAAGTGTGACTTCGTGTAATCTAACAACACCTAAACAAGAACGAAATAAATTAACAGTAAAAGTGAGAAAGCTAGTATCTCTCTCTCTCTCTCTCTCTCTCTCTCTCTCTCTCTCTCTCTCTCTCTCTCTCTCTCTCTCTCTCTCTCTCTCTCTCTCCCCTTAGGAACATCACAAACAGACAATTACATACCTGAAATATAGTTGACCTTTACGTTGATATTGGTAGCAAGCCACGAATACCTTTGTCGCTTCTAAAGACAAATAATTTTGAGGAAAAATGTATTTTTTTTAAAGAAGTCTCTGTCAACTACAGGTAGTCATCAGTTCTCCAAATACGTGACTCATCACCGCATTGTCTAATATTGGACTTTGGCCGACAATTTCTGATAACAAAACTATACATTCATTTAGTACGACTTCTTGCTACTGTTCTCATCGATTTAGACAGCGTTCTCGCTTGCATAACAGACTGGGCCAGTAGTTTTAGTGCATCATCAATACAGATCTAGTTTTACCAGGAGATCACATAACCAGGGGAGAATACAATATTATATTTCAAACAGGTAAGAATAGCAGCCTGCGTGGTTGGTTCAAATAAAAGTGGTAACATTGTACTGCTTGTCCCTGAAAGTATGCTATTGTAGTTTTAAAAAAGCATTTGATGAGATGTAACTGCAGCCCACAAAGAATCCATTGATACGTTATTGAGTAACGTCGGAATCTGTTAGTTATTTGTTTTGCAGAGTAAGTGGTCCACAGATCAGATGTCATGTTCTACACGCAGATGTATAAGGCTTTTTATAACTAAATATTTTGTTATCGCGATGGATTACACAAACTGATTATATCGCTGCTCTGGAAATAGTCAATAAATTGGATCCAAGAGTATGTTTAACTACACGAGCTTTTAGGACAACGGTTTTACAACTGTGAACCTAACGCGTATAAAAATACGCGATAGGTTGACAGTTATCAAACTGTATATTAATGAACTTGGCATATACAAATATTGGGTTTTACACAGAACTAACTGTCTATATGCCGGTAAGAGTCAATAAACTGTGATGACGTGACCATCTGCAATACATCGATATGAACGAAGACGATGTCTTGTGCGATAGACCGCAAAAAATATTTGATAGAAAAGAAAGAATAAAGAAAATGATAAACAAGAATTATATCATCAATACCAAATTCACAAATTACCGAATGCGTTATTTATTTGACTTTTATTTTTTTGTGAATGTTAATACAAAATGAACCGAGCATCTATTATTATGATGATAAAAACACCGACGACACCTTGGCTGGAAGCATTCACCTTGGGGATTAAATGGTGTGTATCGCACACTGATTTATATATCAAGTGCGAAACCAGCAATCACTCGACGTTTAATTACATGAACCTGGATAGTTATATCTGGACTCAGAAAAAAGAGAAGACCAGCTTGAGTCCCAGAGCGTCAGCGAAATATTTCTGAAACGCCACAGAGTTACTGTCAGTTAAGTTCTATCCAGTAATTTAAGTCGGTTTGATCCCTATTAAACTTGATCATAAGCCAGCCACATATATCAATTAAGATCACGCTAAACAGTTTAAAATTTTCCTATGCAATGCGAATTTAGAACTTTCTGCATATTGTGTACATGCAGTTTTCGAAAAACAATGCATAAATAAAAAAACAAACCATTAAATTGTTGTGTTTTAATTTGGACGAAATTCGAGTCCTCGCTTTTACCGGTGAGCTAATGGATCATAGTTGGATATTATTTTATTTGCATTGAAATGGGTTTTCCAGTCACAATAAAATAATATAGGTATTAGAGGCAATTTTTGATTAGCCAGATCCCAAAAGACAGAAAAGGAACGGCTTCAGGTGTTCGGGAGACAAACTATTGGATGCTCTTTGGAGTGATGACATTTTGCTATAACTAGGTTCCCCATTTCTGCCCAGATGGATAGAGTTGAATTTTGTGAACTCGTACCAGTTCGTTATCTGTATCACTAGGGGAACTTGATTATTTCTTCCCTAGAAAACTGATGTCCCCTGATGCATGGAGGACATATGTCGCTCTCTTGTCCAACAGGGCCTCACTTTTTGTTTGGGAGCTTCTAGGACGGTCCATAGGTCTTCCATGAGTTTGTCGGCTATTATCTTGTTTTTTACTAGGCTTCTCTCCCTATATTTCGCAGAATGGTTACAGAGATATTCTACCACTTCTGCTGTTTGCCGTGTAGTTGTCTACTACTTCTGTGCGACTTTCTTCGCCGCTATCTTTTCTGCTTGTAATGGTAGAGGTCCCCTGGATGTACTTCCAGACTAAGTTGCCCTTGTTGTTGTTATTGTTCTTGTTGCTGCTGATGATGATGATGATATAGGTGGTTGGCTTATTTTCTCCGTCTCTTGCCTATTGATATCCTCTTTCCTTTTTGTTGTGTTGTTGATTATATGCTACCGTCCTCGTACACTTACCTGGTCAATTTTGAGTTGAACTCAATGTCGATGTTATCAGTGTCAATCATGTTCGTTTCTCGGCTTTAGAAATTAAATTTGAAGTTGTTGATTTTGAAGGAGGGGTTGTTAAAGTCTTGGCTTTCACATGAATTCTAGGTGACCATCTAGTCTACATCGATAGCTTCCCCTGTTGTCTCTGCAATCTTCCTCCCATTCACATTTTCTTTGGGGATTCTTCTCTATGTATTGCTATTTAAATGTTCCTCCAAAATTAGCAGAAGAGTTGTGCGTTATGTTTGAAGCTTCAGGACGGCCACATTTTCACTTATCCCCCCACATAAGAAGAACTCCTCTATGTCCATTTTACATTCCACTGCTGCTGCTGGTGTTGTATTCTGCTGCTGATGCCATGTCAGAAAGGTTTAATAACTCCAATCAAGTCTTTATACCGCTTTCACAAAGTATTCTCTTCTGACATGAGAGTCCAAGATCCTTGAACAGCTTTTTCCATCATTCACTCGTCTTTTTTTCTGATAATTGGCTGTCGTCCTGATCAATGTTTGAATGACGTTTTCCACTTTCGATAAGACTAATATAACATCTGGCTTCTACTATGATAGTTTTGTACTCGTTAGCATTAACCCTCAAATGGAGTAAGATTTGACTTTACTTCAGTCTCAAGAGTATATTCATTCAATTCAACATATAGGTGCATTGCAGCTACATATCTAAAATGCATATAATCCACCAGATCTAAACTGCGCCAATGTTTTATAATCCTTCGATGTTCATTAAATCCAAAAGTGTGAGGAACATCAGTTTCATTATCGTCGAAGACATCCACGATATATTAGGTTTCCATACCACAGACGTCTCCAGATATACGTAGTTGCCTTCTTTATCATACGTCCAGAGATTTTATAGGTACGCTCAGTATTGGAAAATGCCTACGCTGCTTTTGGTCAGTTTTTTTAAAGTCAAATTTACTTGAATGAATAAGGAATACATGAAATTGTTGACCCGGGATACTCTAGCATCTACGCATGGACTGGTGTTGTCCACCTCGTGAACTTTGACCTTTTGGTGCATGTGAATACTATTCGAATCTTCACTTAGTTCCTTGACGTCAAGAATCTCGGTATACCATTGCTTTTGATTTTTCTCAGTTGGTAATCAAACATGTACAGTTCACTAACCAGTTTCGTTCTTTATCTAGACGTGTTTACAAGATCGTCGTCGTACCTTTGTGCCTTTTTTATCCAGTTGTGTAGAAGAGGTAGTATTGCCTTGGCCAGAAGTGTGAAGCTAGTTTATAGGGATGGCTTTGTGACCCCAAAACGTCTTTCTCAATTTGAAGCAGAACATTCTTTCCTGGTCTCATGAAGGTTTCTTTTGGATTTTGTTCATCAATGACGCCATCGTAAAGACATTAGTTTCCTTCCATGAAAGTGGCTACTTTTAAAGCATGCAATCGTCGAGCCACCATCGGTAGTACGATGGCTACTACCAAACAATAGGTTTCTCAGGTATTTGGGAAAGTTAATAAGTTTACGTCTCAGTGGATTATTGTACTTAAATCATGCTTGAAGATGGCTAAATGAATCTCCAGAAAAAGAAGAAGAAGAAGATGAAGACAATAAAGGTGAAGAATTATATCGTATACACATGAAATGTATAAATAGTTAAAAGAAAACGAATATAATACATTCGGACAATTCCTAATTCACAATAAGGCGCAGAAATATTTTAAAATTATCACAATATAATTATTAAAATCTTTCTTTCGCCATTTAGTATTCTGATTTGCAGTAGTCATTTTCTTCGAAACCATTTGCAAAGTATTGAGTAACATATTGCACTTGGAAATGTAGAAATTGACACTTGGAGAGTCGTGAACAATGAAACATAGAACTTGTTAGTTACGTGCAATGCAATCCACTCACATAGTACTCACTCACCATGCGTACAACAAAACAACGTACATATGGACACTGTAGACCACTGTACTGAATCTGTGACACCAAATTACTAAACGCACACAAACAATAACAAGCAGTGGCTTGCATACTCTCGGTGTGGGTAAATGAGGTCCCCACATTAAATCAAATTATAACAATAAAATCAAATTAAAATCACAACAAGATATCATATTAATGCTAGTACAAAAAACAATCTTCTGTTGCTGTATATTATTCTTATCGACCGTAGTGATACTACCTTGAATGATTAGTATATGATCATCAGTGTGATTCGAACCCAACCGATTCTCCCTGAAAGATCACTACCTTTACATTTATTCTCTAATCTATAGTAACTGCTCAGACCACTACGGTTGCCTAGTGGTTAGAGAGTCCGCCTCGGATGCGAGAGGTTACGGGTTTGAACCCCAGCCGAATCATACAAAAGATTTACAAAAATGGTACTAAAAGCTGCCTCGCTCAATTTTCAGCATTAAGTGGTAAGTGTTAGGATTGGTTTGTCTGGTGTCAGGATAATGTGACTGGGTGGGACATCATACCACATGTCCGCGGCATGATGTTCCAGTGCTGGACATCACTATAAACTGTCACAATTCAGATATCATAGCGATATGACTGAACAGTTGTTAAAGCTACGTTAAAAATCTAAATCACACACACATGGTAACTGCTCCACAAATATAATTAGTATGCTATGTTATACTAGCAGCAAAATGCACTACTGAAGAATATTACCTTTATTCGTCAAGCTGAAATAAAATAGAAATATCAACTATTTATTAGCCTGAAATACTAGAAACATAAAGCAAAATGTGAAATTGTAATGGAAAGTTTTGAAAATAATTTTTTAATAAAAATTGTTTTTAATCCATCTGTTTTCAAATTCCGCGACTAAAGGCGATATCCATTCCCCATACCCTTTCGGTGGTTTGCTGACTCCTTGGTAAGTGTGGTATTACCAGTGGACGGTCAGTTTATGCTTTTCCTGGAATGAAGCTTTCTTGACAAGTACAAGATCACTGAATTCTAGCTTAGAGGCTCGGAACTTTTCCATAGTAAACATCCTTGTTACGTGCAGCCTGTGTCATTGCCTCTTCTTTAAATATGTAAGCATACTGCATGCGTTGTTGAAGTTTCTGCAGGTAACCGGGCGGATCATTGGCACCATCATTTCTAGACAAGCGTCGGATAGATAGCCTGATATATCAACTCAGCATTAAAAAATGGGAGAATACCCAGTGGCAGCACGTTTGGTAGCTTTGTATGTCTGAGGAAATTTGAGTGGTTACTTGCATAAAAATTTGACGCATTTATTTTCGTGACATCCTCACGCTTACTTGAAAGATTCCACACACACACACACACACACACACTTATATATATATATATATATATATATATATATATATATATATATATATATATATATATATATATATATGTGTGTGTGTGTGTGTGTGTGTGTGTGTGTATGTGTGTGTAAGTTTAAAAATTTCTCGACTTTTGAGTGGCCAAGCAGTCTATAGCGCTCAATGTTAAGGATCATTGCCATCTCATCTCTGTCTGCGTGGGTTAGAGCCTAGAGCCTCGGGTTCGGCCAATGTATGTATGGTATGTGAGATAACTTGCAGCAATGTAGATAACTAACATTGTATCTACCTATATGCACACCATAAGCAAAAGATTTAATAGTAGATTGTACCCTTAAGATATGACATAAATAACTTTGTTTATGAGTGTAAATTCGATTATAAGATAATAAGATATAAATGTTTTATTTTGGTACGGGTTCTATATAATGAGCCTGATTTCAATTCCAGGTACTTTGACACATGATGATTAAGGCAGGTTGGATTTGTTGCGATATAAGTCACGTCAGCGGCATTGCGACGTAGAGTTTTAATAGAGTCGTGGGGATTTATGTAAGGAAGAAGTGAATAAATGACTCATTCCTATTTTTCTGCTGCTGTTATTATTTATTTTCAATCTGTAGAGGAATTTAATGTTTTGTTTACATCTAATTTGAGAGGAATCATTATTTAAGTTCATTGGAATTAGAAAGAGTTCATTGATGTTAGAATAAACAATTACATTGTGGATTATTGTCAATACATTCAAAGGAATTCTAGATGGTATCACTGTGACTCATCAACATTGTTAGCACCAGCACGTTCACTACTCAGAATTCATTCTGAACACTTCTCAAATTGATTCGGAACTTTGTATTTCTACATTAGGGACTTATTCTACAATTTTTAGGATTATTTTGGATTTAATTCACAATACTGTTAATTACTTTTAAATTTTAATTTAATAAGTTAGAGAATTGAAGCATTTATTATATTTTACCAAATAGTGATGGTTTTGCTTCTTTAATTTACTTTGTTTATGACCATAGGGTCATAATGCAACTAATGTGCGCTTGGGAATGTGTTCTACTTATGCGTTAGTTACTCTGAGTTAATCTCCTCACTCCTGTTGTGTTGTCCAGTAAACTCAATGCATACTGTTGATTCCTCTCTTCGACTCAAAATGAGTATAAATTCTCTGTAGGCGAAAGTATTTATTTGGCTCATTTACATCCATGAAAAACTAAATGGATTAGGACTGCTAATTAATGTATCATATAACTCAATGCTAATATGTATTTAAAAAAATTTCTTCATTAGACTTGCATAAAAACCACGCATACTTCCATATGTTAGAGTTAGATTTTTTAAGTCTTTAAACATATTACGTTGTTAAATAGAGCATTCCTTGATCTGCACTAAATATACATTTAATGAGGATATCACTTTCCATCAAAATAAAGGTAAAGGTATAAAGTTAAACATTTTTTTTTAATTATGACAAAAATCTATACAAATTGTAATAAATACAAATAATATTCATTTTAATGTAAGAAGAAGAAGAAGAAGAAGAAGAAGAAGAAGAAGAAGAAGAAGAAGAAGAAGAAGAAGAAGAAGAAGAAGAAGAAGAAGAAGAAGAAGAAGAAGAAATTTTAAGCGCTTCATATGCTAATATGTTTGGCTATCCAACGTTTTATGATGAGGTATTTTTCATAAAAAGTGTTTAAATGTGCAATCATTCTGAACTGAATTATACTCCTAGTAAACAAGATGGATTATTATTTTGAAATGGTTCATGTTATTTCATTTACAACTTTATTGTTAAGTTCTCTATCTCATAAAAATTAAATTTTAGGTTAGTAAAAAAAAATAATTCATCCACGTATTATATTATTGGGATGTCAGTTAAAATTGCTGGGAATATCTAATACGGATTGAATATAGAGACAAAATATTTTTTTAATGGCGTCATGTTATTAAAATATTCTGTTATAAGAAAAGTATTTCGAACCAACAGTAGTATGATTTTCATACAATGAATCTATCATACATAAAATAAACCATATGCCTTTCAAGAAATGTGCAAAAAAAGTGTTTAAGGAAGAGATATGTTCCTGTGTATAAACCGTTAACATCTTGGATTTATTTCAAAACCCTGTAAGAGGACATTAAATGGTTACCCTGCTGTGAAATTGTGACAAGAATGCTCACAAAGGTAGATAGTCATAAAATATAGACCTCTCTTCAGAAATCTGATGAAAGCTGATAAAAGGTTATACGTTTTTAGTTTAGATTTTTTGATTTGGTAATGTTTTAATTTCCTTAAGCCATTTAAACAAATACAAATACTGTTATGTATATCTATATTATGTATTTCACTTTTATGATTATAGTTTGCAAGGGTGATTTCGTATTGGTAAACAATAGCATGGCCTTTTGACGTTGGAAGGGGTATAATATATCTTGTTGACGAATTTGATCTGATTTAAGTTCAGATTATGTATTCCTCCAGGAAAGCAGGTGACATAATTTCTGATTGGTTAGCAGCTGAAGGACCTGACCTTATTGACAGTTGGAAAGATATAAAATGATTATTCGACACTTGTACCGGTTTTAAAACCGAGTCTTCGTGTTTCATATAATGAATATTTACCTGCGCATTAATTAATCATATCTTAAGCATCATTCTTACTTGAGCTATTGTATTAAGCTGAGAGAATTTTATTAGTTTGCTTCATTTGTTCACCGGAATCACAAATTGCTCATAAACGTTGGATTAAGTAGCCCTATTACAATTACTGTGAATTAATTTAAAAACATTTTGGATCATATCATTGTAATAAATCAAGACCTTTAGCACACTAGACAATTTTGGACTAATGTCACATCAGCACAATGGATTGGACATCATTTGGAACACCACTGGAACTCATTTGGAATACAGGCAACTTCTGCACTTGTGATTGAACTTGACTGCTATTAAGGATTTTATGTATTGAACTGTATGTTATTTGTTAATCTTTTATCTTTGTATTCTAGGAAAAAATATTTGCTTCATTTTACAGAGTCTGTTGGTTTTCACCCTTTTCTGTTATTTAGGATACCACCATAGAGACCATACCGACGTAACATAAGCCATTGGGTATCGTTCCAGGATACGAATTTCTTTAAAATATTTATGACACAATTAAATTACTTTTGACATTTAATATTATATTAGTCTGGAATCATATTAGTCTTTAAAAGTTTAATTTCACGTATTTGATAAATTTTTTTTGAAAACACTAAACTTTCACTATATCATCTAAGGTGGAGAACATTATTTTAGATTATACACAGAAGCGGTTTGAGTCCTTCAAAAATGACGAATTGCTTAAGCTTGACAAATATTATGATCATTGGTTCGAGTCTAAGATTCTGCGACTGTGGATATGTGAGAAAGCTTTCCACAGTCGCCGAATCTTAGACTTAAACCAACGCAGACAGAGGTGAGATGGAAGTGATCTATAGCGGACAGCGCTTTAGACCACTCGGTCACTCGGGGCCCCGTTAGT
>JAEAOA010000091.1:0-7500 GCA_016746295.1 Potamilus streckersoni
TTTTAAAATTATTTATTACAAAGAAAGGGTTTTCCTTTTCTACGACTTTAAATGTTATGGCCAACAAATTTTATTCAATTGTTTTGGAAATCTGGCAGCTTAATTTAATTTTTATTAGAAACAAAATTTTAAAGTTTTTTAAAGTCAAAGGAATAGATATGTTGTCACAGAAGTATGCAAAGAATTGCGTATGAATTATTTATCTTCTCTTACATCTTTAGCCTTTTATATCAAAATAAAGTGTATTTCCCAACGTCAGTGTCCTTTTTCGATGGTCCAAGAGAGAGAAGAGAAAGGGGAGAGAGGGGAGAGGGAGGGGAGAGAGGGGGAGAGAGAGAGAGTATTTGAACCTATAGTATTCTTAGGAAACAATAAAAACAACAAAGCAATAAGCACGTCACAGTATGTGTACCACGTAACCAAGAAATATATAGTTTTCATTCAACAACTGTGCAACTTTGTTCTTTGATTATATAAACAATGAAGAAAATCGCAAGGAAATTGTCCACACATTGTTACCAATAACAATATTCTTGTAGGGTACTTGATGTCGTTCATTTCAATGTTTTCATCTAGCCGAATTTCTTTTTCTGTCTCACTCCAGAATTCTGCATATATCCATTATGCTGAGAAGGGCGGAACGGAAATGATTGCTACGAAATTTTGTCCAAAATCACTAAAAAAAAAGGGAAAAATTAATACTTAGACCATTTGGTCCCGAAAATGCAGTGAGCTTTCAATTTGTTGTTCCTAAGTCATATAGACGGTTTGGGGAAAGCTTGTCAAAGATCTCGAAACATCTGTATTGATAAAAAATTAAAAGCTATGTAAATACTGCTGATCTTCTAAAACCCTGTCCAGGGTGGTAAAACCAATTTTAAAATTTATGATTAATAATAATCTGAAAACTTTTCCCGCATAATAAACCATTAGAGTACAATGTTATGCTGTTTTGTTCTTTACCTAAAACCAAGCTAAGGTGAAATTAAAGTATGAAAAAAATGCATCGGAGGGAAGTTTAAGACTGTTGATTTTTATCACACCACATGTTGATATTAAAATCAGGTAAAAAAAAGGTCGTGTATGGTTCGCATTAAACAAAAGCGTTACTGACAGTTCAAATAAACATAGACATTCTAAGAAATGTTTATAGCGTGAACGTTTCACACAATATTCCACATACAGCAATTGAAAATAAATGAAGCATATATCTTTAAACAACGTTTTGTAGCAATACATTCAAAATAGGCATGTCACAACCGTGTGAAGAATATTTTTAAAGAAGAGGTTATAGACCAGGTACATGGAAATATTGCATGGGTTTACTAGATGTTAAACTCTTTATTAAAAATGTGTTTGTGCATCATTAGTTGATCATATTCGCTTTGCTTAAATAGATATGTGGGCCTCATCACGTCAAAGTGTAAACTACAGATAATTATATACTTCAAAAGTGGTATTAATGTTTTCTGAATCAGATAGTAACAAGTATAATAACCTGGGTTTTTAGCTGTGAATGTCTTTTCTTTTATATATATATATTTTTTTATTATATTAATATTATTAATATTTTATTATTATATTAAAATTTATATATATATATTATATATATTAAATTAATATATAATATATAAATAATATATATCAGTACATTAAAAACAGCATTTTGTGTTTTTTTTTTTACGGAAAATTTATATTGATAAGTAAAATCAAATATCATCAATTTAAAAAATATAAAAATATAGAAAATTACGTGACAAAATACTATCAGAATCATCTGCGCAATAAATGTACGATCATGTGCCTAGATATAAGACCGTTTATCTTAATGAGTGTGGGGGGCAAGTAAAAAAACTCGTGTGATAAATTATTTATGAACAACAATTCAGATATGATTGTTTTGACCCCTACATATAAACTAGCCAGAGAGATAAAGAACGAAGGGTAAAGTTGCACTTATTATATTTTTCTTTAGATGGTGGGGAGATACATGGACTCCTTATCGAATGGGTGAAAAATTTACTAAGTATATATAGGGGACGAGATATGTTGGTGTCTTTAGAGACACAAAAATCATTCCTTGAATGGTTATTAACAGAAAACACGATGGATTATGTCTGGTGATCAGGGTCAACCACCACCTTTTTGTGACAGATCCACTTTGAATGACTAAAAATATTGTGGATTATTATGAAGAAATATATCATGATCATAGAGCTATTGATGAACCGCTAAAAAACTTAAAAAATAATTGGACTACAACCATAAAAACAATGTGAAATTAAGCGTGAGATAATTCCAGAAACTACCATGAATGATTTTTGGAATTTATGGAGACCTACTGATTTGATATCGCAAGTAGAAAGATTTTCGGATGAATTGCAGAAGAACTTATTTCTTTACATAAATAAAGGTTTTCACATCTACCAGTTACCATTAAGTTATCGCCCACAAATATTCGACGACAGAATATTGATGTTGAATTTCCTGGTTGAGACACTGAAAGTAGCCAAATACAACATCGGGTATTGAATGATTAAAATTTTGATAGATATCAATTCTGTTGAAGCGCATTGAGTATGGAAAAATCCCCGTGGACATTAGGATACGCTATAACGATTCATTCGTCATGGGGTTTAACTATATCGGATACAAATATCTGGATTGTAGATGATCGAATTCGAAGGGTCAAACTAGTCTATCTCGCAGTATCTCGCGTCAGAAGAATAACTCAACTACAAGAATTGTTATAGATTTTTTTGATAACTGGGGAGATTACTAATGACGCTGATGTAATAAAAGAAAACATGCGACTTAAAAAAAATGTAAAAAAAAAATAAACGTGACTTTGATATTGATACTGAATTTATTTAAAACAAAAACAATTACAGAAAATTACTGTCCAGTTGACACAATATTTTAATGCATAATTCGAATAATAATCCAATAAATTTAACCGAACAGAATAAAGATATCTTGGTCACACACGTAAATTGAAATGTTACCTGTCCTGAATAATTGACAAGAGACTAAGATACATAGTAAACGCGTGTAATTGTAATCCGCCGAATACTTGCAACAATCACGTTGAGTCAATAAACTTGGCTTATTGCATCTTCCATAAATCAAACCTACGAAACTTGTATGGTTCACACTCCAAATAGTCAGAGCTCGTCTTTGCCACACCTTCCAACCCCTGGACGTATAAAGATCTCACAATCACAACACCTAAGACTATTTTGATGACAACGTCCCGTATTCTTCCTATGTGTATATATTTTTTGTTATCATGACAATTGTTCATGAATCACACATAATTTCATTAATTAATGCTTAATCACACTTGGAACATTACAACCCATTCACGAATCCTCATCGACTAAAGTCAGCAATTTCCTCGCATATGATTTCCAATAACCGCTTCAGCAAAATGTTCATAAATCGTCAAAAATTCTTGAACAACAATGAATTTCAGCAGCCCTCGACCTGATTTAACGTTATTCTATTCTTCAAAGATAATACTCACCAAAAATTCTTTACCTGGATCAACTTGTATAAACTTGGCCTTGTAGACCCCCACGAGATAAATTCGTCAACCAATGCAGCATCAAATATAAATGTTTTGTTAGAATTTTTTTTCACTTCTTATAGCACTTGCCAATTTAACAACATTCTATGCTATTTTTATGTGCGTGATTTTCGTCCACGTGTTTACGAGTATCTTGTTAAAAACAAAATCATATCTTGATGAACTCGTTCGAACACTGACTACAAAATGTGCATATCGAATTGTTTTGGTGGAAATAAATTTGCCATATGTCCTTCGTCTAACCTGCGGCTGCAACATAATCTAAACTTTGCAGCTTTAGCAATTGATGATCGCTGCTTTACCCGCTCAAATACACCTTGGGCCCTAATAAATAATTCCTTAAAATAATTATTAATTAATTACCGCCCCTAACATACTTTTTACTTTCATAGCGATTTTATGGAAACTACAGTTTTGTCTATCCATTTATAGTATGGAATTTAATGCATGAATCAATCTTGCACTACAAGATGCCTTGTTGTAATCATACTTTTATAACAACGTCATGCAGTGACATCGTAAACATTTTTATTTACTGGTACTCCTCCTTCTTGTTTATCTTGATCATCATTCATAAGCAATCGAGTTCCAACCACACCACAATAATTACATCCAGGAAGATGTTTCTCACCAACATATTTAGCCCATGGTAAACCGGGAAATTTTCCTAATGATGCCGCTACATCTCCACCTATCTTTTTCCCTGAATCAGACATGGAGATAAATTTATATTTTTTCGTGCCGCATTTTTTACACTTACCCGCTAATGCACGTCATTTATTTTTTATTGTTATTGCTGTCAATCCAGTGGTCCCACCAACGGTGGGGGTTGATGATCTACATCGAACACAATATAGACTCATGTTATTAATAATATGGATACAATAATTGATTTTTCGGCTACACGAAAACAAGAACCAGTAAAGCACCATCCAGCATTACCAAATTCAATACAATGATTAAAATATTCAATCGGATCGGTAAAATACAAATGTTTAATTAAATTAATAATAATGATAGATGAACAACTGTATTTAATATCACCGCTTAACATGACCATCTTGTTACAAATTACTAAAGATTTTAACAAAAATCATAATCATTAATAAAACGAAGATATTATTGAATTTATCACGATATAATGAACCCCATCTTATTTCTTGGATGATTCATTAAAACTCGTATATACTGATGATAGATATTGTCAAACAATCTAATCCACTAAATTATTTCTCCGGATTAACTCAACAAAACCGACGTGATATTACTCCAAAGATATACACAATACCTAAAGTGGATTAGAGATAACTGTAATATTTTGTTTTAATGGATGTAGATAATTAGACCCTCAAATATTATTATACCTTGTTCAGACATGTAGATAAATTTAAATTACTTCTAAAGCACCCATCTGTTCCCCTTCGTTTTATAAATAAATCATAAATCTACATGAGCCAAGATCCAATATATCGTATAGGTCTAGATAAAATATTTGGTTAATCCCTGATAAATCAGGAGCAGTAGGGAGGGTGAATCTCTACAAGATTTTTGCTCGAGCTTTTAACGAAAAAAATAGTTCGATAAAGTCAGGGAAAAAAGTCAATAATAGTATAACAAAACTGAGATAACCTCATGCGGTTTATTAACCGTATGGTAATATAAAAGTTAAAAGATTTTGGTTTAGGGTTATTGACCGTTTTTTCAGCCTCTGTAGGAACCGTTATTTTAGGTTAACGACACGAGCAAAAATTTTGTAGGGTTCACCCTCCCTGCTTCTTCAGGTGATTTCAAGACGTCAAGTATAGTCTAAATCAGTCGGTAGACCTTCATTTGATTTGTTTTCATAGCAAAGAATAAAACCTTTATTTAATTCTGACTGGCATTCATAAGCTGCATTCAACACGTCATATATACCTATGTTCGAAACCAATTCTTATCTCGGACTATTTGTTAAAAACAGCCACTAGAAGGTATTAGCTAAATTACGGGTTTCATGTCCATCCCAATAAATAATGAAGTTGGTAGACATGTAGCAAACAAGCGACTTGAAAGGCTATGTGACTTGAAAGGCTATGTAACATGAAAGGCTATGCGACTTGAAAGGCTATGTGACTTGAAAGGCTATGTGACTCTTGTGTAAATGATAAGACTGAATATTAATACTATTTTATTGTAATCTATACAAACTTTAACACGTACGAAAACTGAAAATTTAGCTGCTGAAAATACCCTGGTAATTCCGTGTATAAATTAATGCAACTCAGACTACCTTCTCCCTCTATTGGAATCGCCAAGGATTTATGTTCGCACAGGTCTTTTAATCACCATTATGCATTGGCGTATTCATTAGCAAATACAATGCTGAAATCTATATAAATTTTGGTTATATACTATGAATTATTTTGCTGCTTTAAATTCAAAAAAAAAGGATTTAGGTCCCTACAGGATCTTTTTCTCAACATATTTCGTGTATTCATTCGTAAATACAATGGTACAATCAATATAAATTGTGTTCCCTACTATTTTGTTTGTGCAGATTTCAAATCAATAAAATTTTGTTCTGTTTTTATCTTAATTGACAGTGATTATAAGCTGTGTAGCAAATAACACAAATAATTTTAAATTATATAGATACTCTTGTAACTATTATTACAACTTTCCCAAATTATATTATTGATGAGACGGTGCTCTGAAATATATATACTGATTTCATAATGAACTTCGAATAATACACTCAAAATAATAGTTTGCATTAATTAAAAGGAAGGGTTACATTAGTTTAAATATGCAATATAGCTATTTTGGCACAAGCATAAAATGACAAATGTTATATAATTCGTAAATCCTGGCTCAACACTATTGCAATGAACTAGATATATAGCCAGGATAAGACTTTGATAGAAAAGTAGACAGGTATACACGTGCATAAATGCATATCTAGGTACTGATGTATATAAATATCTACTCATATCTAGGTTTATATGTGTACAAATGTGTACAGAATTTTGGAGACACATTTCGGATACTGACTTTATAAATTGATTAGGAAAACATTCTTTCTGAAATTTAAATTCATATTATTTTAGAAATCTGGCAGCTTGATTTAACTTATATTAGAAATCTAAATTAACAAGTTTTGTTTAAAGTCTAAGGAATAGATCATGAAGTATGCAAAGTATTGCGTATGAATCATTCATCTACTACTCCATTATATATCCATTTTATATCAATAAAAAGTTATACTTCCCCACGTTCATTAGACATGTCAATGCCTGCTCTGAATAATTGTGACTATTATATCTTCATAATTTATAGCATCACAGGAAAATATCACTTGGAAACCAACTGGAGATTCTTTCCTAAACCCAGGGATGGAAATTTGATAATTAGTTTAACTAAAATTAAGTTTCGTCTTGATTGTTTTATCTTTTCATCATATATTGTGGGAAACAGTCCAGTTACACCAATTTACATCTATTAGTGAACATCAAAATATGCGATTTTTATGCATGAATCCTATATCTACTACTGTATCATATCCTTTTATATCAATGTTATTTTGTTGAAAAATTCGTCATCTCTGTCTGAGCATCACACTAGGATTCAGCACTAGTTTTAAATCCTATTTTTATAATAGATATAATATATCTAGTCAAATTGTTGTTCATTGCTGTTACAAATATCGCAATAATAGTTAGGAATTTAGATATTATTATGGAATTATAGTGAATTTACACAATTTACACAACTAGCTCTACATAACTACCAAACACATTAGCTAAATTCCATATTACACACAAATAAACATACCAAACTTTCAGCCTCGTTGTGAGGTTGGGAATATAACTGAAATTGGAACTCAATTTAATGAGACTTGTAATAGAACACACTGAGCCATCATATAATATATA
>JAEAOA010000091.1:10000-77500 GCA_016746295.1 Potamilus streckersoni
CATACATACATACATACATACATACATACATACATACATACATACATACATATTTTCATACATACATACATACATACATACATACATACATACATACATACATACATACATACATACATACATACATACATACATACATACATACATACATACATACATACATACATACATACATACATGCAGACAGACAGACAGACATATTTTATTTACATACGGATTTATTACGTCTACTTTGAATTAGGACTTTGAAATTCCTGTTGACAAGAGCTGGTGACACTTGATACAGACAACCATTTAACCACACACTACCAACTCTAAAATATGAAAAATTACTTTACCGGTCATATACTGGGAAAGAGGAAGTGAATGTTAAATAATGATAATAATGTGATTAATATACAACGTGTTGGGGAAGTAAAATAAAACACAGAAATATATACAGTGAATAACATCGGCTTATTTCGATTTTAGGTCTAAAGAATGATGCACATGTCACTCATATTCATGTCTCTTGTTGCGATGCGCTTTATCCAATCACATGGGTCCATTAATACTACGGAACAAAGTTTCCAATCACAATATTTTATTAATCAAACGGAACATCATCCCAATTTACGAATGAACCCCATTCCAGTACATATTTGGACTGCTGGAAATACAATGTGTAGGCCAAACAACGTTTGCGGATTTCAGCAGAAGACCAATTATAAGTGGTGCTATACTGATTACAGCGACAATTGGGATTATTGCTGCATTGGAGCGTGCGATTTTCAAGGTACTACGTACATGTGGTGTCAAACTGGAAAAAGATGGACATATTGTGGTGAGTATCTAAAACATGATATCCAAGGGAGACCATGTCTTTTCACATTTCCATGTGGATTGCACCAAGAAGTCACCGGAAAAACTCAGAGATTTTATTGGTGCTACGTCGATGTTGCTCATAATTGGGACTACTGTTGTGCACCATGGAGCGAATGCAAGAAACATGGTTTCACATATAATTGGTGCTATGTTGTTAATTCTCTATTCAGCGACGTTTGGAAGAAATGTGTACTCTCAAGCAAATGCATACATCTGCTTTGTGTGTGTGCGTGTGTCTGTGTGTGCTTGTGTGTTTATGTGATAATAACTCTTTAATTTATGCAACTTGAAAGACCTTTTCTTACTTAAGACCGACTAAGCCTAATTGTAATGTATGTGATTGGATCAGTTCGGTCAATAAAGTAATTGTGTCTAAAACCAATGTAATGGTTTCTCTTCCACCTATAAATTTTGATACTGCCATACATAAATTCAATGAGGTTGATGACATGGTCCAGTAACATAATTGATTTTTATATCACTAATATTTTAAACTCCTCCCTGCCACATATAATATGTGTGTTTTGTAAACCCTACTTTTCTTGTCTCAGTCCGGATTTCTCAGTAATTCTGCTAAATCACTGTCTACGCGATATGAATTACTTTAGAAAGGTGAAACCCTTGTTGTTTTATCCATTGGATAACGGAGTTAGAAAAATTAACATATATTATTTGACTCACCTCACACAGATATAGCAACGTAATGTCTTCCTATCTAGAAAACATTCTATAATGAAGATTTAGAAAGGGAAATTAACACACACTTATATTCAACGTCGAGATAATTAACACAGTATAGGAAACTATATTTCGTTTTACATAGAAAGGTGAACTGTATCCTATCTGTAAGTCGATCTCATTAGATATTCAGGTAAAATTTTCCTAAAGTTACCTTGTCGACCTTAGGCACGTCGTATGAAGCGATTAAGATACTGATAGATACCTGTAATGACGTTGACCTGCACATTTCCGGAGTTAGAGAGAATGTCATTAGCGATTCTGAGAATAACAAAGTATCGTTATTTCCAGGCATGCAGAATGTACTCATAACTGAAAAAAATGAAACATGCAAACCACATAGACAGCAACAACTAAAAGTGTATTATATCAGACCTGCGTTCTCCAAACTTTGATAAACACCTATAAACAGTACGAAGTGAATCAATAATTGTAAAAAAATGACATTACAGCACTTAACATACAGAGTTGTTCATCCGGCAGTCGAGACACTATTAAACAAGAATATTTCCATGTAGAATATCATTGCACTAGCAACAGCAACTCTTGCCGTATTTCCCCGAAAGTGAATATGTATTTACAAGAATATCATAACGTATATTCTCCGTCACTGAATATTTAGTTAGAACCCGTTTGTGATCTTTACAGTGTTGTAAACTTTCGTGTCGTTGCATAAGATATAACTATCTTCATATTAGAAATGACGAAGATTAAAGTTATCAATATAAAAGAAATTAATATAATAATCTATAACTGTTTTTGTAACAATACAAGGAAAGCCCAGTTGCCAGGTTACATTGATTATCTCTAGCTTAGTATTACCTAGGAAGAATGATAATTTAACCATTTTACTGGGATTACCTTAGCTTGGTGCAAACCCCAATGGAGATTATATTAATCCATTGCTAAAGACTAATGCAGCACTTCCTCTGTAAAACTGACTCTGGTTTCATTGTCCTGGTGCAGACCCCAACATCTATTTTCCTAATGTACTTGCTGATGTTACATATTAAATGTGCAAAAATTGACTCGATTTCATTGTCCTTTTGCAAACCCCAATGGAGATTATATTAATCTATTGCTAAAGACTAATGCAGCACCTGTAAATTGACCCTGGATTCATTGTCGTAGTGCAAACCCCAAGATCTATTCTTTTAATCTACCTATTTTCCTAATGTACATGCCGAAGTTACATATTAAATGTGAGATCATTACTTTTGTTATTCAACAAGAATTATGAGATTAAGGTTTTATCAATATTTAACTGAAGCGGGTATCATGGCAATTATAATAAAGAAGATGAGAGCGAGAAGATGAAATACGAACTTCATTTGCTCTACTACTGCTGCTGCTGCTAATACTACAACTATAATAATAATAATAATAATAATAATAATAATAATAATAATAATAATAATAATAATAATAATAATAATAATAATAATATTTGATGGCAATTTTGTGTCTGAATGCATCATTAATTAAAGGTTATTCTCTATCCTTCTTTGCAAATGGCAAATCGGTATTCTTATGTATGGTCTGTTGAAGATGGCAAATCAGTACCTAAATATATTATTGCTTAAAGCCGGCAACACGGACCCAGAACTAGTGAACGACTGGAGATGATAATTCTTTATCTAAAATAGTCATTGACGAAAGATGGTAATTATATGTCTGAATTTATCATTGACTACTGACTACAATTCTGTGTCTCACACATTCGTTTCCTCAACATCTGAGTTATTTACGGCATTCCACTTCATCCATCGTAATTCGTAGTCCGCCCATATTTTACTCAAAATGACTATACATTAAAGAAGTAAGAGAGAAAGATTAAAAACAATCATTCTTGAAAAAGTTGATTATTGAACTATGTTTCAAACAGTTTGATCACAAATGCTTAATCAATAACACAAAAATAAAAGATTTAAGAAAAACTTAAAACGCGTCTTTTGCCTACACAGTCACCATAGCGCCATGTAAAGACGATACCGGACTTGCCATAAAAGCTCCTCAGCATCAAGTGGTATATTATTGAAAAAAAAAAAACGCTTCTTTTCCTCTGTTAATATTTAAACATGTCGGAACTTTATATTTGTTTCTTGGCTGAAACTTTATTCGAATTGGTTTATCGTTTCAAAAGTCTCCCAAACTCATTAATTCAATGGTTAAAACACCCTACGAGCAAAACATTAGGTCACGGAAAGGTCCGTTTATTCTTTTTCCCTGACCTCTATGTTCACCAATGATCCTCGCCAAGAACGTAACGCTTCAATCTACGCCGTGTTAAAAATTTTGCATAGAGAGCAAACATGCTAAACATGCATGTTTATCAGTTTATCTAGGAACAGTTGATATTAGCGTAGGTGATTATTTTAAAGTGAGATCTGTGTCGGGAAAAAAAAGCATTACAATGGGTTCTTCAAGTTAGTATCATTTTAATAATGCCTGACGCACTCAGATAATTTATGTTTTCTCTGAGTGTGTTAGGAGATTGGCATGTGAATACCATTTTATTCGACATCCGTCTTAATGATTAATCTTTTGGTATACCGATTCAAGAGTAGTGTTCCAAAGCTTGAAATGTCTTTTGGATTTGAACATTCAGTGATTCTTAAATTATTACCAAGTTTCGATAAGATTGAAAAACATGTTGTGCTCGAGTCCTTTGTTTTGACTCTCTTAATGACTTTCCTCTTTTGAGAAATAAAGAACATTTATAATGATACTTCTTATCTTATTTTAAAAGGCAATAATTTGGTACAGCAAGTGTATCAAATATCCTTCTTATTATACGTGGCATATGTACAACCAGACGATCCCTAAACTCAGCAAGTCAGTATACTACGTCATGTGTTTTGGAGCGATTTAAAAGAATATCCTTCTTCGATTTAAATGAATATCCTTCTTCGATTTAAATGAATATCCTTCTTCAATTGCACTGATGATCATGTCAACCGTGATTCAGTTATCTCAGAGTAATATCAATTATGCATGGTAAACTCATTTTTATGCGTAACGTGCACATACGGAATCTTAATTAACATTCCTGACGAATTTTTAATTCTTATAATAAGTTTGATTTTTGTGATCGATTTCTTCTTTAGGTCAAAGATATATTTGGAAAGGTGACAGAAATATAGAAGAATGCTTTACAAGTAAGTAAAACTATAGAAAAAATTATCTCGCAAATAGTTTTTTGTAGGCATGCAAAACATACTAGTGATCAATGTTTGCATGCAAAGGCATGTTGCTAAACACTGTGGGCCTCCCTAGGTCTTCTACAGACAATGTGGACATACAAAGGCATGTTAGCAGAAAATGTGGATATGCAAACAAGTATTCGACTACATTGTGTGCATCCCAAGGCATTCGGCAGACAATGTTGACATATAAGGGCATGTTAGCAGATATTGTGTGCATGCAAACGCCTGTTACATTACAATGTTGGCATGGATAGGCAAGTTGATAGATACTGTGGGCCTCCCAAGGCATGCTACAGACAACGTTGACGTACAAAGGCATGTTAGCAGATAAGGTGCGCATGCAAACACGTGTTACATGACAATTTGGGCATGCAAAGGCATGTTAGGGTGGGTCTCTCAAGGCATTCTACAGACGATGTGGAGATGCAAAGGCTTGTTAGTTGACAATGTAGAGATACGAAGGCATGCTAAAATGATCGGTGGGAATGCAAAGTCATATTAGTAGATAACTGCAGCATTAAAAGCACACGTATTCATGAATGTACTGTTTTGCACCCTCAACATGATGTCCTAGTGATAGACATCACCATAAAGTACCCCACTGCAGACATCGTAGCGGTATGGCTGACAATTTTTAAAGCTACGTGAAAAATCATAATCACATCAAATCAAATCGCCAATTTTATTTATGTCACAAATACATATATTTCCCTCTGAACGGAGCTTTCGATTGTTTACAGGCATATGTATCATGACCGAGTGAATGACCTCAAGTCCAATCATAGTGTTCCTTTGTAGCTATTTATTAACCCTTTGCATATTGATAAGTTTGTTGTTTTCTTTTTTTTAGTTTAGTTTGCATTGATCAAGTCAACATAAGACACGTTTGTAATGTAAACATGAAAGATGGTTTCATTAAAAACAAGTTGAACACCTAAACCACATTGTTAACTTAATGATTCACACAATCGCGCAGCCGGTCACTTGCAGGAGCTTGAAAATTGGCGTGGAATGTAAACTCAGCGCAATGATGAAACAAAAGAAGATAATTACATTATTTTTAATTTATTTGTAATCGATCTAAGTTATTATTCTGCTGTAATAACCGTACTACTGACGACATTACTCTCTCTCTCTCTCTCTCTCTCTCTCTCTCTCTCTCTCTCTCTCTCTCTCTCTCTCTCTCTCTCTCTCTCTCTCTCTCTCTCTCTCTTATCCTTTGCTCGGCTTGATATAACTTATACCATTAGTCATAATTCCATAGACATCATCGAATAGCATAAACTAAAGTCCTTTTCGCTTTTTTTGGATAGATTATTTTCGTCCGTATCTAGTTACGATGGTCCACAGAGAGAGAGAGAGAGAGAGAGAGAGAGAGAGAGAGAGAGAGAGAGAGAGAGAGAGAGAGAGAGAGAGAGAGAGAGAGTATTTGAACACTATAGTATATTTAAGAAACAAGAAAAACAACATAGCATTAAAAACATCACAGTATGTGTACCACGTAAACAAGAAATTTATAGTGTCATGTCAACAAACTGTGCAAATTTGTATCTTTGATTATATAAACAATGAAGATACGTCATAAAGAAATTTTCCACACATTGTTACCAATAACAATATCCTTGTAGTTTACTTCATAAATTTCAGTATTTTCAGCCAGGCGAATTTCTTTTCTGTCTCACTCCAGAATTCTGCATATCTCTCCATTATGCATGAGAAGGGACAGAAACGGAAAGTAAAAGGATTCCAATGAAATTGTGTACCATATTATATTCATTAAGAAGATGGTATTATTAACATTGAGGAACCATTTGGTCCTGAATAGGTAGAGAGCTTTCGATTTGTTGTTCCTAAGTCATATAGACGGCCTAATGAAGCTTGTCAAAAGATCTCGAATCATTTGCATTGATAAACATTAAAAGCTATGTTTGTAAATACTGCTGACCTTGTCAAACCTGTCCGATGGTAGTAAATCTCAATTAGAATATGATGATAAGTAATCTGCAACCTATTCCTGCAGGTAATGAACCAATTAGCACTACAATGTTAAATTGTTTGGACTCTTGCCTAAAACCAAGTCCAAGGTGAAATTAAATATGAAATAAATGCGTTGGACCGAAGTTTAAGACTGTTGATTATTATCACACCACATATTGAAATTTAATCAGGTAAATAAAAGGTCGTATATGGTTCGCATGAAAAGAAAAGCTTTACTGACAGTTCAAATAAACATAGACATTCTATAGTAATGTTTATAGTTTAAACGTTTCACACACATATTTCCACATACAACAATATAGAATAAATAAAGGATATATATTTAAACAACATTTTGTAGCAATACATTCAAAATAGGCATGTCACAACCGTGTGAAGAATATTTTTAAAGAAGAGGTTATAGACCAGGTACATGGAAATATTGCATGGGTTTACTAGATGTTAAACTCTTTATTAAAAATGTGTTGGTGCATCATTAGTTGATCATATTTGCTTTATTTAAATAGATATGTGGGCACCATCACGTCAATGTGCAAACTATAAATAATTATATACTTCAAAAATATTATTATTGTTTTCCGAATGAGTTAGTAACACATACAATAACCTTGGTGTTTACCTGAGAAATATTATTTGGTTCAGGTGATTTCAAGACTTCAAATATAGTCTAACTCAGTCGGTATATCTTCATTTGGTTTGATTTCATACCAAAGAATAAAACCTTTATTTAATTCTCACTGGCATTCAACAGCTGCATTGAACACGTCATATAGGCATAATTATGTACAACATGTGTTCCAAACAAATTCTTATATCAGACTATTTGTTAATAACAGCCACTTGAAGGTGTTAGCTAAATTACGGGCTTCATGTCCACCCCAATAAATAATGAAGTTGGTAAACATTTTGCAGACAAGTGACTTGAAATGCTATGTGACTCTCGTGTAAATGACTATAATGAATATTAATATTATTTTATTTTAATCTGTACAAACTTTAGCACGTACTGAAAAATACCCTGTTAATTCCGTGTATAAATTAATCCATCTGAGAGTACCTTCCTCTAATGGAGTCTCCAATGCACAGGTCATTTAGTCTCCATCATGCATTCGCGTATTCATTAGCAAATATACTGCTACAATCTATGTAAATTATGGTTATGAGTTATTGTGCTGCTTTAAGATCAATAAGAAAAGGATTTATGTCTCTACAAGTCTTTTTCTCAACATTATTCATGAATTCAATCGTAAATACAATGGTACGATCTATATAAATTTTGTTCTCTATTTTTCTTTTTGTGCAGATTTGAAATCAATAAAATTCTGTTCTGTTTTTATCTGAACGGAAATTGATTATAAGCTGTGTAGCGAATAGTGCAAATTAATTTAGATTATGTAGATACTCACGTAACTATTATTAAGAATTTCTCAAATGATATTATTGAAAATTAGGTGATCTCAAATATATAAATCGATGTGATAAAGAAATTCGAATAATGCAGTCAAAATAAAAGTGTTCTTTAATTAAAAGGAAGGGTTACATTCGTTTACAATATCCAATATAACTATTTCGACACAAACATAAAATGGTAAATGTTATATAATTCGTAAATCCTGCTCAACACTATTGCAATGAACTAGATATATAGCCAAGATGAGACTTTGCGAGAAGAGTAGACAGGTATACACGTGCATAAATGCATATCTAGGACCTGATGTATATAAAAATCTACACATATGTATGTTTGTATGTGTACAAATGTGTACATAATTTTGGGGTCTCGTTATAGATACAAACCTATATAAAATGATTTAGAAAACATTCTTTCTGAAATTTACATTCATCTTGTTTTGGAAGTCTGGCACCTTGATTTAACTTATATTAGAAATCTAAATTAACAAGTTTTCCTTCAAATAATATCTAAGGAATAGATCCTTGTGTTTGAGTAATAAACTGAGTGGGTTGGGTTGCGTCTTTCATGAAATGTAGAGGGAAAGAGAAATGAAAGAAAGGTTAATGCAAATTCGGTGAAGATACAAAGAGAAAATATAGATTTAGAGAGAAATAGGAAAGAAAGAAATGGGACTTCAGTGAGATTAAATAATTAGCTGTAAAGAATAATATCGTTTACATACACATTGTTATCAGATATATTAATCTAAATCCTCGTTCACAAAAACGAAGTAAAACCAAATTTTCTTTCGTTCTAAAAACAATTCTTGGAAATGTGTCATATCAAAGGTTTTCCTCAATTCCTAGGCAATGACGTAGCTGGGCCTATGGTTGTGCTTGATTCACTTATAAATGGCAAGACCTTCTTTGGATCAGAAGGTTGATTAGTTCAAAATGAAATCCCTGTTTATTGCTCAACTTGTGCAATTACTAGCGATATGGAAATAATAATCAGACAATTATTCACATAGCCGACACACTATGTGGTCAGACGTGTGAGGATATCTCTTTTGCTATATTATTCATCATTGAAACTATTTTGTTCACAACGATTTTGTTTTACTACTCAGTTTCTTCATTCTAATCAGACGATTGTCCTGAGATATCCAGTTCGTTACAAAAAATTTTGAAAGAAAGTGAAGCTACTGATGTGCTTATACTTATTTCTTAAAAGTGGCATCCCGATGAGAAAATGGAACCAACTAAATTACCCGCTGGTGATGAGTGGATAGTTTGCTATCCAATTATGGTTCATATGTATAGACCGGATATTCTTAGTCTTGCCCATGGATCTCCTTTGATTAGTCATTTAGGCGTCAGTAAGCCTTATTACTTGATCTTGAATCATTGAATCATTTTTCAGTGGTTGATAATTAAACTTAATGTTTAAAAGTACCGGTTATCTTGGCTAACAGGTCAATTGTCACTAAAACCTAGTCAGAATCTAACCATTGATGCAGAATTGAGAAACCCAGTTATATACTGTGTTGGTTTCCTACATAATATTAAGTCTAAGAAATTAAGGTATGATAGAAATACAAAGGAAAGATTTTTCAGTCTGTTCATAACAAATTGGACTCTCTTGATCTTTCCTTAAAATCCCCTTCAGGTGAATAATTATTGTATAAATACGGTTATAAAGAAACTGACGTTAATTACACCATTCATAGTACTGAGATCTTAATATGTTAAATGAATATGATGATAGAGATAGCCCTGTTCGTCATTTTATTAATTTGTATGTATCTGTCCCTTATTGGGGATTTAAGCGATGGTATGAAATTGGACTGCATTGAATTTGAAGTAACTTATCTTACAAATTTGAAATATTGAATAGTCTAGACCAAACCATTTCACATTACAGCACTAGAAAAGAATAAATTAAAATGGTACTACTTGAATATAAGCACTTCTTTCCAACGTTCCAGGAGAGGGCAAATAAAAGTCTACTATGACGTAGAAATTATAGACAGCACAACTGGAAACAGCATCTATACATACATGGTGAACCCTCTCAAACATGAATGTTTGATGCAAGGTGATTTCATATTTGCTGGACAACGAGTTTATTAAAGCAAGGAAAAGTCAATGGAATACACCATTTATCATTATGACAAAACCAGATAAATCTGTCAGCATCTGCACTGACTATTGGAGAGTGAACGGAACGAACAAAAACATTGCTAGAATCAACGACTGCATTGACTAAATCGAAAATGCAGAACATTTCTCCAAATTTCGTTTGACTTTTGGAAAGAATTCAAATTCCAATCTCGGAGGTGGCAAGAAAATTTCGACATTCGTAGCTCAAGATTAATGTTATCAACATACAATTATAGCATTTGTAATAAAAGGCTCGACTTGTACTTTCCAAAGTTCATTGGACATGTTAGCATATAGTCTGGATAATTGTGACGCTTACATCGACGTTATCATCATCTACAACATCAGAGGACAATATCACTTGGAAATCATCCAGAGTTCCTTTGATATACCCAGGAATGAGAATTTGACAATTAGTTTAACCAAAATTAAGTTTTGTCTTAGATGTTTTCTGTTTTCAGCACATATTGTGGGAAACAGTCTAGTTACACCTATGTACACCTATTAGTGAACAACAAAGTATGAGATTTTTGCGCATGGATCCTGCATTTTCTACTTCATCATAACCTTTTATATCAATGTTATTTAGCTGAAAAATTCGTCATCCCTGTCTTAACATCACAAGACGATTCAGCATTAGTTTTGTTTCCTTTTTTCCTAGATATAATATATTTATTCAAATTGTTGTTGACTGGAATAACAAATTTCGCAATAATGGTCTTGAAATTAAATATTATTTTGCACTTATAGTGAATACACACAACGAACCATACTGATTACAATGTAGTGAACTGTGATTATGAGAGTGATACATTATTGACCCAGCGTAAATGCCGTACATATATTTTATTTACCGTTCCGGTGGCCTAATGGTTAGAGCGACCGCCTCAGAAGCAGGAGGTTGTGGGTTAAATCCACGTTCGAGTCATACCAAAGACTTAAAAATGGTACTAACAGCTGCATCGCTTGACGCTCAGCATTAAAAGGTTAGTGTTAGAACTAGTCGGCCTGGTATCAGGATAATGTGACTGGGTGGGACATAATGCTATATGTCTGCAGAATGATGCCCCAGTGATAGACATCACTTTAAACTGCCACACTGCAGACATCGTAGCGATATGACTGAAAAATTGTTAAAGCTACGTTAAAAATCATAAACACCACCACCACAACAACAATATTGTGATATATAAAAATACAGTGAAGACCTCAAAACATATCTACCAATACATACTACTGGCACCTTAGCTAAATTTCATGTTACACACACTCACAGACACAAACATATTCAGCTTTCAAACTTGTTGTGAGGTTGGGAATACCACTGCAAAATGTATTGGAAATCCAGGTAATGAGATTTGTAATAGACCATACTGAGCCATTATATAATATATAAACAAATATATAATATTCACTTTTCATTTACTCAATTAAATCTAATAGTTTCATAACAATTAGACTAAAAAACACACGCAAAAAAACAAAAACCACACACACAGAGATATAAATACATACTTACATACACACACATTTATACATACATGCATACATACATACACACATACAAACATATATACATACATACATACATGCATTTAAACATACATATATATATGCATACCTGCATACCTAACTACCTACCTACCAACCTACCTACTTACCTACCTAACTACCTATCTACCTGCATGCATGCACACATGCATACATACATACATAAATAGATACATACATACATACATGCATACATACATACTTTCATACCCACCTACGTACCAATCTACCTAGTCTCCGACCTACCTACATACATACATACATACATACATACATACATACATACATACATACATACATACATACATACATACATACATACATACATACATACATACATACATACATACATACATACATACATACATACATACATACATACATACATCCATCCATCCATCCATCCATCCATCCATCCATCCATCCATCCATCCATCCATCCATGCATGCATGCATGCAAACATACATACATACATACATACATACATACATACATACATACATACATACATACATACATACATACATACATACATACATACATACATACATACATACATACATACATACATACATACATACATACATACATACATACATACATACATACTTACATACATACATACATTCATACATACATTCATAGATGCATGAATGTGTACGCAAGTCCGTGTTTATATACATACATGCATGCATGTATTCATTCATACGTACGTACGTACGTACATACATACATACATACATACATACATACATACATACATACATACATACATACATACATACATACATACATACATACATACATACATACATACATACATACATACATACATACATACATACATACATACATACATACATACATACATACATACATACATACATACATACATACATACATACATACATACATAAACACATAAACACATACATACACATACATGCATACATACATCCCTACATCCCTATATACATACATCCATACATTCATATATCCATACATACATACATACATACATACATACATACATACATACATACATACATACATACATACATACATACATACATACATACATACATACATACATACATACATACATACATACATAAACACATAAACACATACATACATACATCCCTACATCCCTATATACATACATCCATACATTCATATATCCATACATACATACATACATACATACATACATACATACATACATACATACATACATACATACATACATACATACATACATACATACATACATACATACATACATACATACATACATACATACATGCATGCAGACAGACAGACAGACAATCAGAAAGACAGACAGACATACAGACATACATAGCTTGAATAGTTCGCATTCTTCGTTGTGTCAGTAGCTCAAAAATTATAATCCATTTTTTTTCTCTATTGGGCATTCATTACTGTCGAATTGTTTGATTGTTCGAAATATTCTCTCAGCTATGAATATGATGTCCATCTGTTTCCTTAACGTTATGACGTCAGTATCTAAATATATGTACTGCTGGTCATGCACATATGAGTCATAGTCGAAGAGGGATAAAATATAACAACTAGAAAAATAATTTTTTGGCGTTATTCTCAATATTATAGTCAAAGGTGTATTTAGGGTGTCAACTTATAGGACATTCGCTAGCAACGAAACATCAAGTGAAGAAAGAAGGTAAGATCTTATTTTGAAAAATCAATCCAAAGGATTATAATCATCAGCTATTTTATTGTGTTGTAGTTACATCAATCAAATAAATTAATATATAGCATTATAAACAAGTATTACGATATGGTTAATGATTGTTTTATTTTAATGTCAGTGGATACAACCTGCTAATCAGTTACTGCAACAAGTCATTTTTTTTTGTCCATGACCAAGAAACTTGATAATCAACTGTAGACGGTCAAGTATTAGCTTGACTATTAGAATGGGTCTTGTGCATCTCCGTATTAGCCCTTTACCGCACATACATACATACATACATACATACATACATACATACATACATACATACATACATACATACATACATACATACATACATACATACATACATACATACATACATACATACATACATACATACATACATACATACATACATACATATTTTATTTACATACGGATTGAGTCGGTAGACGTTGAATCAGGACTTTGAAATTCCTGTTGACAAGAGAAGGTGACACTTGGAGCGAAAGATACATAAAGTGGATAATGTGTGTAATATACAACGTGTTGGATAATTGAAATCACACAAAAAGAGATGCAGTGAATAATATTGGCTTATTTCTATTTTAGGTCTGAAGAATGATGCACATGTCACTTATATTAATGTCTCTTGTTTCGATGCACTGTATCCAGTCACAAGGGTCCATTAATACTACGGAACAAAGCATCCAATCACCATATTCCACTACTCAAATTGAACATAATCACAATTTACGAAGCAACCACACCATAATAGATATTTGGACTGCTGGAAATACAATGTGTAGGCCAAACAACATTTGCAATTTTCACCAGAGCACCAATTATAAGTGGTGCTATACTGATTACAGCGACACTTGGGATTATTGCTGCACTGGATCGTGCGGGTTTGACGGTACTACATACTTGTGGTGTCAAACTGGAAAAAGATGGACATATTGTGGAGGGTATCATAAACATGATATCCAAGGGAGACAATGTCTTCTAACATTTCCATGTGGATTGCACCAAGAAGTCCCCGGAAAATCTCAGAGATATTATTGGTGCTACGTCGATTTGGCTCTTAATTGGGACTACTGTTGTGTACCATGGAACAAATGCGATAAACGTGGTTACTCCTATGACTGGTGCTATATCGTTAATGATGTTTTGAGCGACGTTTGGAAAAAATGTATACCTAAAGATTGAGCAAACATTTCAGTACCTGACATCCAAATCGAAGACTTTTCAAGCAAATTGCAGACTCCAACCGTGTGTGTGTGTGTGTGTGTGTGCTTGTATGTTCATGTGCTAGTAGCTCCTTAGTTTCACCGACTTACAATACGTTTTCTCATTTAAGACCGACTCAACGTAATTGTAATGTATGTGAACGGATCAGTTCGGTCAATAAAGCAATTATGATCAAAAGAAATGTATTGGTTTCTCTTCCACCTATAAATATTGATACTGCCGTATATAAATTCAATGGGGGGATGACCTGGTCCAGTAACATGATGGAACTTTATATCACTAATCTTCTTTAACTCCTCCATGCCACAGATAAAATGGCTGTTTTGTAAACATTGCTTTTCTTGTCTCAGTCTAGATGTCTCTGTCTGGTCGGCTCAATCATTATGTCTACTCGATATAAATTACTTTTAGAAAGATAAAACCCTTGTTGTTTTTTCCTGTGGATAACCGAGTTAGAAAAATTAACAAACATTTTTTGACTCACACAGGTGGCGCTCGCCAGTTATTATGTAGTTTTGAGCGAGTGATGTATATAAGGTGAAGTTGTTTGCATTTTAAACATGCATAGTGTAGAGAATGTTGGCATACCTATATACTATTTTCATGTAATGTGGATGAAATTTCTTTGAATATAATACTTTTGGGAATTTTAAATGATTTTAGGACTCTGATAACTAAAATGACTGCTACCTTGTGCTCCAAAAATCAACCTAAATTTGTCTAAAGTACACTATACTTGGCAGCTATTAAAATATGGAAAATGAATTTTGCCAAACTAGATAATACCAGCTTCTAAAAGTGCAATGACTGAATTACCAAATATGTAAAATGTAAAAAAACGTTATTGGCTCTTTTTTTACAATTTACCTCTGAATTTCGAGAAGTGGAAATGAGCAAGTAGAGCTAGCACTTTTTTGAAAGGTGCACATCTGGAGTAAGGCCAAGCTGTATACTCTCTAACCCATATTACACCCATCAATAATACATCAAAATAAGGGGAATTAAAGGTTCTTTGAACAACACCTAATATATACAGTCTCTTTTTAAAAAAACAGTATAACTAGTGAGGAAACCCGGGGAAACTTTTTTCTTTAAACATTTAACCCTATGCTAAATACGAAACTGTAGAGCGCCACCACAGATATAGCAACGTAATGTCTCCCCATCTAGATAACACTTTATAATGAAGATTCTAAAATGCAAACTGAACATAATTGTATACAACGTTCAGATATTTGATACAGTACAAGAAACCATAATTCGTTCCGCATATAAAGGTGAATTTTATCCTACCTGTAGGTCGAGCTCAGTTGATATTCCTAAAGGAACATAGTTGGCTTTAGGTACGTCGTGTGAAGCGAGTAAGATACTGATAGCTACCAGTAATGACGTTGACATGCACATTTCCGGAGCTAGAGAGAATGTCATTGCGATGCTGAGAATAACGAAGTATAGTAATTTCCACGTATGCAGATTATATTCATAACTGAACAAATGAAACATGCAAACCGCATAGACAGCAACAACTAAAGGTGTGTTATATCAGACATGCGTTCTTCAAACTTTGATAAACACCTATAAACTGTACGAATTGAATCAATAATTGTAAAGCAATGACATAACTGCACTTAAGATACAGAGTTGTTCATTCGACTATCGGCACTATTAAACAAGAATATTTCCATGTAGAATACCATTGCACTAATAACAGCAACACTTGTTATATTTCCACGAAAGAGAATATGTATTTCCAAGAATAAGATAACGTATAAGTCCCCGTCACTGAATATGTAGTTTGTACCCTTTTGTGATCTTTACAATATTGTAAACTTTCGTGTCGTTGCATACCATACAACATTCTTCATATTAGAAATGACGAAGATTCAAGTTATCAATATAAAAGAAATTAATATAATAATCTATAACTTTCTTTGTAAAACTGACTCTGGTATCATTGTCCTGGTGCAAACCCCAATAGAGATTATATTAATCTATTACTAAAGACTAGTGCAGCACTTCCACTGTAAAACTGACTCTGGTTTGATTGTCATGTTCCTAACCCCAACATCTATTCTCCTAATTTCTATGACGAAGTTACAGATTAAATGTGAGATTAATAAATTTGTTATTCAAGAAGAATTATGAAAATAGTCTGAGCGGGTATCATGACAATGCTAATGAAGAAGATGAAAAACGACCTTCATTTACTCAGCTACTGCTGCTGCGCTGCTAATATTTAATACTACAACTATAATAATAATAATAATAATAATAATAATAATAATAATAATAATAATAATAATAATAATAATAATAATAATAATAATAATAATAATAATAACAATAATAATAATAATAATAATAATAATAATAATAATAATAATAGGAGATGACAACTTGTGTCTGATTACATCAGTAATTAAAGGGTGTTCTATATCTAAGCCAATCGTTCCTTACAAATGGTAAATCGTTATTCGTATGTATGATCTATTGAAGATGGCAAATCTCTACCTATATATATTATTGCTTAAAGCCAGCAACATGGAACCTGAACAAATCAATGACTGAAGATGATAATACTTTATCTAAACTATTCATTGACGAAAAATGCTAATTATCTGTCTGAATGCATCATTGACTGATGATTACAATTATATATCTCTCACATTATTTTCCTCAACCTCTGAGTTATTCACGGCATTCCACTTCATCCCTCGTAATTCGTGGTCAGCCCTTAGTTTATTCAAAATAACTATACATTAAAAGAGTAAGAGAGAAAGATTGAAGACAATCATTCTTGAAAAATGAGAGTTAAATTCAATTTGATCTTCGTAATTGGATAATAGGCCATGACGCTTAATTGATCCTTGAATTATGTTCCCAACAGTTTGATCACAAATACTTAATCGATGACATAAAATAACAAGATTTAAGAAAAACTTATAATCTCTGGAAACGCTTCTTTTGCCTACACAGTCACCATAGCGCCATGTGAAGACGATACTCGACTTACCATAAAAGCTCCTCAGCATAAAGTGGCAAGACAAGATCCCAGACACTGAGGTCCCTGTCTGGACACGCTTCCTAGTATCTACACCATTCCTGATTCAGTTGTAATTGCAATGGGCAGACCATGTTAGCGCGCATGCCAGACAAACGGAGTCGACAAAATCTCTGAACAAGTAAAACGCAACACACGAGGCCAGATAAAACGATACAAGGACACCCCGAAGTGGGCATTGAAGAACATTTTCATGAACAATGACACGTTGGGTCAGACTACACAGGAAAAGTGTGTGTGGTACTTTTCAACCGAAATAGCTGATGAAGCTTGCGAGGCCAAGAGCAGGAAATCTCGAGCAAGCAACCCACACAATCTGCGTGAGTGCCATCCCATTTCTTCGATGCCGAAGAACATTCATGGTGCTGATTGGCCCTTTCAGCCACCTGCGCACGCACAAATATTTGGCTTCGTTATAAGAATGAATGTTCGATGTATAAACATAGTTGCAATGAGAAAGATACAAGGACTTGTCATCACTTTTTTCTCGGAAATTTCGTTCCTATACGTCATGCCGGGTTGAAATTTGCATGTGCACTTATAAGTCTGAGACATTACCTTTGACCAATAAACTGCTGAATGCAAGACTTATTGACTACTAAAACAATGAATAATCGTAAACAGTACACATATTCTTTTATAATATCTCAACCTTTTCCTAATAAGGCCTTACTTTTTAAAGGACAAAAATGCATATAAAAGTATATTTCATACATTTGCGTAATTTCTGCATTTTTAGAATAATATACAGGTAGTTCAATCTGGATTGATTTCATGATAGCCAAATGAATAAAACAACCATTTTGAAGAAATGTATTTTGCTAAACAAAAACTAGAATAATACCTTGGAATTGGTTACTAAACTTTATTCTTTAAAACCTAAATAATATGTTATTTCCACATTAAATCTAAACACCTATGTTGCTAGCGAATTCATATTTTCCAATAACAATTATATAAATACAAATGACTATAAATTCTTTAAAACAATTAAAAATTATATTACATTATAATATAAACTAGGAAGAGCTCAGAAAACTGTTGCTAAAATATGAACTTCAGTTTGAAAATAAATAAAATTAATCTCAATATATTTTTGTGGAAAATTACTTTTAAGATAATTTGATGACAACAACACTTTGAATACAATTTAGAGAAAATTTCAGTCTTATTACATTTACACAAAATATACGTCTTTGTACAAATACAGTTAACCGCTGAGTAATATCAATAACACATGGAAATAACACATTTTCATCCGTACAAGTAATATAAACAAACGTTATTTACTTTCCTAGGGTCTGGCCTATTCTTGCAATAATTTTGGTTTGAGCAGAGATCTCCTTCGTAAAATTTAGAGCAATGAAGTCTGAAAACTACAGTTTGACAAAATAAATATTTACATGTAAGTAATCATGATTAAGAATTACCTTACCAATAGTTCTTATAAGGTAAGTTGACGAGTGGGCATGAAAAGACAGGTTAGTGGGGTCGCAAAAAAAACCTGACTTGATTCATGTACTTCGCTTGGCTCTCAAACCTATACTGCATACATCCCAATTAAATTATCCAGCTGTACCAATAATCGAGCATAAAAGTCGCGAAGGTGAACGAATTATGTTTTATTCGCATATTGATATCAATCTAACTAATAGCCACAAGTGACGAAAAGTAAATACATCAAACAATATAAATATTATGATTAAATTAAAACAAGATAAATATTACGATTAAGTTAAAACATGTCGTGTAATAATTGATAAGATGGGTAATATTTGAAGGAATAGTAAAACAAGCATATCAACAAATGATTAAAAGTAGAAAAAGTAGGGCACTAATTAATGACAAAGTAAAGCATGTCGGGAACAAAATTATTGACAAAAGTGAAATAAGTTGAATAATAAATGATGGCCATGCTAACTGGTCAATAATTCATGACAATGTTTAACAATTTGGTAATTATATATGGCAAGTTGCATATTAATTATCGGCACAGTAAACCAATTTTGGCTATAAATTATATCAAAATCAGACAAGGTGGATGTTATTTATAAACCTAATAAAACAAGAGGTATACTAAATATTGACAAAGTAAAACAAATAGGTAATAATTACTGAGAAGATAAAATGAGTATGGTAATAATTATGGACAAACTAAGACAACGTGGAATAATGAAATTTATCCAATGAAAACAAATTAGATTAAAACGATTGTCAAAATTATTCAAGTGAGGAAAGTCATTGACACGGTAAAATTCTTTAAATCCTATATTGCAATCAGATCGGATGCACTGATAATCGCATAAGAATGAAATGGATGGAAAATGCTGCTTTTACACACACACACACACACACACACACACACACACACACACACTTATATATATATATATATATATATATATATATATATATATATATATATATAGAGAGAGAGAGAGAGAGAGAGAGAGAGAGAGAGAGAGAGAGAGAGGGATGGAGAGAGAGAGAGAGAGAGAGAGAGAGAGAGAGATAGATAGATAGATAGATAGATAGATAGATAGATAGATAGATAGATAGATAGATAGATAGATAGATAGATAGATAGATAGATAGATAGATAGATGTTTTGCATGTAAATATAAGCAAATTATAATAACAGTACACTTGGAACAGTATAACTGGGCTTATATCCTGGTTGGATAGGCAGGATAGACTGTAGAATATTCAAGTGTCAAATCAGTTGAACTCTCCCTCTGTGTGCATAATATTGTATATTCATTTTAAATTTCAGATTTTATTTTCGGAAAATAGATTTTCTGTTGAACTTTTCAAACACGTTTCGTTTCGCACTCCTTTCTGCTACTTTATTTCAATGGATAAAGCTGTATCGTAATGTTCATTGGGATAAGACACTAGCGTCATCGTTTTTGGTCATTTGATTGCATTTATTATTAATGTCTGTGGATTTCAATAATGGCGTACTATTTTTTATCAGAGTCGTATCCTATCATTTCGGCAAATACATTTTGTTCATGTGTAGTCGCTTACTATATCACATCATCGATGCTTACATTATGGATGACAGAAGGCAATAAATATTTTATAAAAATTAATTGTAGAATGATTTCTGTCAGAATAACAGAAAACAGTCGTCCACACTTCTTTGGTCAAGGGGCCCTGAGTGGCCGAGTGGTCTAAAGCGCTGTCCGTTAAGTGACAATCACAGCGATTCCAAATATGCGAGTATGCAGCATATTTTTGAAATAAACGTTTCTTTTCGGTACGTCTGTTAATATTTAAACATGTTGAAATTTTATATTAGTTTCTTGGCTGAAACATTATTCGAATTGGTTTGTCGTTTCAAATGTCGTCCACACTTCTTTGGTCAAGGGGCCCTGAGTGGCTAAGTGGTCTAAAGCGTTGTCCGTTACGGATCACTGCCATCTCACCTCTGTCTGCGTGGGTTCGAGTCTAAGATTCGGCGAAGGTAGAAATGTGAGAAAACTTGCCAGTGGCTTCTCGTAGGTCGGTGGTTCTTTCCGCGGATTTTCCGGTTTCTTCCTCCACCATTGATACTGGCCGCCATGTATCGTGTGCTGAAAAATGGCGTTAAGCCCTAAAACAACAACAACTTCTTTGGTCAATCGTTAAAACACCCTACCAGCAAAACATTAGGTAACGGAAAGGTCAGTTTAATCTCGTTCCCTGACCTCTATTCTATGTTCACATTGATCCTAGCAAAGAGCATAACGCACTAATCTCCTACATGTTAACAATTGTACATGGAGAGTAAACACGCATGTTTTTCAGCTTATCTTGGAACAGTTGATATTAGTGTATGTGATTATTTTAAAGTGAGATCTGTTCAGGAGGTTGGCATGTGATGACTATTCAACCCTCGTCTTAATGATCAATCTTTTGGTATCCCGATACAAGAGTAGTGTTCCAAAGCTTGAAATATCTTTTGGATTTTAAAATTTAGTGATTCATAAATTATTACAAAGCTTTCGATAAGCATAAACATGTTTGTTCTCGAGTCATTTGTTTTGACGCTCTAAATGACTTTCCCTTTTTGAGAAATAAAGAACATTCATAGTGATACTTCTTATCTTATTTTGAAAAGCAATAATATGGTACAGAAAGTGAATTAAGTATCCTTCTTATTCTACGTTGCAAATGTTAGCAGAAACGGTGGATATGTTACATTACAAAGTTGTTAGACATAATGGGCCTCCCAAGGCATTCTACAGACAATGTGGAGAGGCAAATAGAGTGGGTCGCCCAAGGCAATTTACAATGTTGACATACAAAAGACTTTTTAGCAGATAACGTGGGTATGCAAACACATGTTAGGTTACAATAAGAGCATGGATATGCAAGTTGGTATATACTGTGAGCCTCCCAAGGCAATCTACGGACAATGTGGACATACAAAGGCATGATAGCTGATAAAGTATGCATGCAAACACGTGTTACATAACAATGTGGACATGCAAAGACATGTTAGAGTGGACCTCCCAAGGCAATCTACAGAAAATGTGGAGATGCAAAAGTCTGGTTAGTTGACAATGTGGATATACGAAAGCATGTTAATATGCAACGTGGGAATGCAACATCATATTAGGTGATAATTGTGGTACGAAAAGCACAGGTATTAATGAATGTACTGTTTTGAAACCTCAACAGTATCTAGCATCTAGAAGTCAATATAACGTAGCACAATAGGAACGAAGAAACGTGAGTTTTTTTGTTTTTATTTGAATTTTGTACTGTTACTAATAATCACGGTTGAAGAAAAGTATATCAACCGACAAAGTATTCTGATTCCGCTTAAAGAAGAATGGTATTAATTGATCGCAACGTAGATAAGCTGAATAAGAAATTATGCAAAGTTGTTATTGTTGTTTTGGGTGTTAACGCCATTTTTCAGCACACGATAAGCTTTACTTGGCGGCCAGTATTAATGGGGGACGAACAAAACAGGGAAATCCGTTGAAAGTACCACCGACCCACGAAAAGCTACTGGCAAGCTTTCTATCCCAATCCTAAACTCGAACCAACGCAGACCTAGGTGACTTGGCAGTGGTCCGGAACGGAAAGTGCTTTAGACCACTGAGGTCTGGATGAGGTAATGATTGATAACAAAGCAAAAAAGTGAGGTAATAATTATTGACAAAGTAAAATGAGTGGGGTAATAGTTGTTGACAAAATAATGCAAACAAGTAGACATAATAATTGATATTATTAAATAAAACAAATGGCGTGAAAATTACTGGCAAAGTTAAACAAGTGGGTTCATAATTATTGACAAAGTTAAGGAAGGTGATAATAATTATTGACAAAATAAAATAAGTGCGATAATAATTATTGGCAAACTAAAAAAAGAGGCGCAATGAAATTGACAAAATAGAAGTGTGGAAAAGTAAAATTAATTATTTGCAGATCAGGAAGATTTGTGCTCTCCTACAAATTAGAAAGAATGCATTTTCTACTGTAACTAAAAAAAATACAGTAAATTAATATTTTCTTCTAAATATATACAAATGAAAATGATAGTGAACTTGACAAATATATAAGGGAGTAAACTAAACAGTGACACTTTCCACTGCGATTCATAATGACGCAATATGGTGAATAGATGACTAGGTGTATGTTGTCCAGAGATCATTTGCCCTATCGTGTGTATTTTTATGTGTTATGACTAAAATACATTGATAGTATTTACTCTTTATCCTACAGTGACAACTTTTGTACATATTGTTCATTAAAAGGAAACTCGTTAAACCTATTCCAATAACTACAAAATTTCAAACTACTTACCTTTGTGTGTGTGTGTGTGTGTGTGTATATATATATATATATATATATATATATATATATATATATATATATATATATATATATATATATATATATATATATATATATATATTCGTCTTATCAATGATAAATCACGAGATGTAAACATATTTCATTAAAGGTGAACTCTGGTTAAGCGAGTGGTACATAATAGACCCAGCGTACATATATTTTATTTATGTCAAAAATGCATATATTTGCCCTTTGAACGGAGTTTATGATTGTTTACAGGCATAGGTGTCATGACCGAGTGAATGAACTAACGTCCCTTCTGAGTGTTTCTTTTGTAGCCATTTACAAACCCCATTGCATATTGATAAGTTTGTTGTTTTCTTTTTTTTTTAAATTCGTTTGTATTGACATTGATCAAGTCAACATAAGACACGTTTGTGATGTAAACATGAAATATGGTTTCATTAAAATCACGTTGAACACCTCAAACTCATTGTTTTCTTAATGATTCACACAATCGCGCAGTCGATCACTCTCCGGAGCATGAAAATTAGTGTGGAATGTAAACTAATAGCAATGATGAAACAAGAGAAGATAATTAAATTACTTTTAATATATATATAGTTGATCTAAATCATCATTCTCATGTAATAACCGTACTACTGACGAAATAATTTCTCTCTCTCTCTCTCTCTCTCTCTCTCTCTCTCTCTCTCTCTCTCTCTCTCTCTCTCTCTCTCTCTCTCTCTCTCTCTCTCTCTCTCTCTCTCTCTCTCTCATTATTTGCTCAGCTTGATTTAACTTTTACCATTAGTCATAGGTCCATAGACATCGTAGGGTTACATAAATGAAAGTCCTCTTCGCTTATCTTTTCATAGATTTTCGTACGTTACGATGGTCCTGAGAGAGAGAGAGAGAGAGAGAGAGAGAGAGAGAGAGAGAGAGAGAGAGAGAGAGAGAGAGAGAGAGAGAGAGAGAGAGAGAGAGAGAGAGAGAGAGTATTGGAATACTATAGTATGTTTAGGAAACAAGAAAAACAACAAAGCATTAAAAACATCACATCATGTGTAAAAAGTAACCAAGAAATTCATAGTATCACGTCAACAAACTGTGCAACTTTGTATCTTTGATTATATAAACAACGAAGATAAATCACAAGGAAATTGTCCACACATTGTTACCAATAACAATATTCTTGTATGGTACTTGATGTCAGTTAAATTTCAGTGTTTTCATCCAGCCGCATTTCTTTTCTGTCTCACTCCAGAATTCTGCATATGTGTCCATTATGCATGAGAAGGGACGGAAAAGGAAATCAGAAATGATTGCTACGAAATTTTGTACAATACTATAATCATTAAAAAAACAAGGAAAGTTAATACTGAGGTACCATTTGGTCCTGAATAGACAGAAAGCTTTCGATTTGTTGTTCAAGTCATATAGACGGGTTTATAAATCTTGTCAGAAGATCTCGAATGATTTGTATTGATAAAAATTAAAAGCTATGTTTGTAAATACTGCTGACCTTGTCAAACCTGTCAGATGGTAGTAAAACCCAATCAGAATATGCTGAAAAGTAATCTGCAACCTATTCCTGCATTTAATGAACCAATTAGCAGTACAATGTTAAGGTGTTTTGGTCTCTTACCTAAAACCAAGTCTAAGGTGAAATTAGAATATGAAATAAATGCATCGGACGGAAGTTTTGAGATTGGTGATAAGTTCTTTCTCCAATGCTCTTACTTCAAAATCCTGAGCATTCTAATTATCATGGTCTTTAGAAGTCATTCTTTATAAGTTATAAAGAAGATGAGACACCTAAATTACATCCATAATAAACCTATGATGTTCTTATGTTAAAGGATTATCTTGAAAGAGGTAGTCATTTCACTAATTTAATATATTTGTCTCTCACAGAGGATTTAAGCTATGCAATGAAATCGGACTGTAGTCATTTTGGATTATCCTACCTTAGATTGTCAGACATATTGACTAATTTGGATCACAAACTTTCACATTACAAGAAAAGAATAACCTAAATTATTATTATTTCTGTAAGAGTATCTGTTTTTGAGGTTCAAACACGAACAAATATTATCTGCTATGAGATTGAAATTTCCGATTCCACACGTGAAAAAGCATGCGTTCCATTTGAACCATCTGAAATAGATATGGTTGAGTAAATGAAATTACCTGTGTAAAAGCATGCGTTCCATTTGAACCATCTGAAATAGATATGGTTGAGAAATGAAATTACATATTTGTGGAGAACAATTTTATAGAAGCAATTAAAAGGCTTTGGAGTTCACCATGTATCCTCGTGTCGACGATACTATCTACATGTCTTTTTATAACAGAAAACTAAGAATGTAACCATAACAGGTTACTTTCTATTTCTAAGACTGCATTGACCTAACTGAATATACAAAATAGGTAAACTATCATAATTAAACATTTTAACGAACTCTGGCAAATTACCAGGGATGAAAAGAATAAAGAAAACTTTAGCTTCGTATCTGAAGATGGACCTTTTCAATCGAAAGTAATGTTTTTTTGTGATAATGGTTTGCCTTGTACTTTCCAACGTTTAATGAACATGATTACATCTAGTTTAGATAGTTGTTGCGCTACAACGGTGATATCAATATCTACATCGACATCTTCACAGATAATATGGAATACATCCCAAAAATTCTTTGATAGATAATTTGAAAATTAATTTTATAAAATTTGGTTTTGTCTTGCTTGTGTTACCTTGTTAGGACATATATTCAGTCACAGTCAGGGTATACCTATGAAATATAAGGTTAATGTTCTCTCTGAATTTTTGTACTAATCAGTACAAAGCAAATGATTGGATGTTTGGACTGGGATCCTGGCTCTAATAATGAGTCTCAGCTTTTTATATCAGTGTTGGTTTAGCTGTAAAATTACTCATTTATATCTTAACATCCCACGTGTCACTCATACATCCATACAGTTTTTCATATATACCCTTAAACTTACATGCATGCATGCATAGTACATTCTTGCATACATGCCTGCATACATGCATGCATACATACATCTTTGCATACATACATATATGCATATCAAATGTACTCAAATACACTATTCGCGATATCCGTACTCTAATGTGGAAATAGTGTTTACCTATCATCCAGCCAATGTAAACACCCTGAAAAAGATAAAATTTGATTCCATGTTAAACATTTAGATTACATATAAAAGTTTATTCAAGTGAAATGCCGTGCAAAGGAATTTTATTTCATTTTCACCGGGTAATATTTCGTTCAAGAAAATTTTATTTCGTTTCCATGTGCTTAGATGCCAAGCGAGTGTCCCACACACAATGGTAAAACCTTGGCTTTAAGAGAGAGAGAAACCGGTATATAGTACTTTCTAGCGTTTTGTACAATTTAGATGAGAAATTCAATGATCTAGTAAGGAATAAAACTCTTAGGCGTTGCATATAAATCGATAGGTTTTAGCTTACAGAGCACAAGAAAACAAAGAGGAACGTCGCAAACCAAATTCCATCCTACACCACAATTTATGAATCTACTGGTCCACGATTTAAACAGTGGACACAATAAATATGAAACTTTCATCACGGGTATATAAACGCTTCTAATCCTAACCAATATTTAAATTAAATCAGATAAATAAAGGCCTGTGTACGGTTCGCTTGTTACGAAAAGCAGCACTAGTAGTTCAAATAAACAGAGACATCCCTTGCTACTGTTTATAGCCTGAACGATTGACACGGATATATAGAAATTAAACGAAGCACATATCTGTAAACAAGTTTTTGTTAGCAAGATAGGAAAAGTGGCAGTAGTATAGGAAAATGAGAGTTTTGGCCCACCACCCCCTCCCACACCTCCTCCCACACCCCCGCCAAACCCCTCATTTCCCTATACTACTACTATGTAGACAGATATTTTGTAACCAGACAAAACAACAGGTGTTGGAATGCGATAAGCTCTGTCAACAGAAGTGACGAATTTGTTAGAACAGCATATGTGTGGAATATGATTATTCTAAAGACGGCAAATAGGTTTTACCACAAATTTTTTATCAGATAACAGGATGAAAATTAAACTGTGTATTAGAAAATTTCAGTTAACAGGGCGGAAAATAAACTAGCATTAGAATGAAAATGATATTATTTTAGTTATATTATATCTTAAGTTTAGATAAATTTTTACGTTACTCATATTTTTTTAGATAATTTTTTTCATACTTGGTAACCCTTATTGGTAGAATATCTGTTAACATATTGTCAACAATACGAAATTCACGTAATAAATCATCCATATTATATTTAACTCCTCGTAGGTAAGACCGGATCTGATCAAGTAGTTTCTTGTAAGTTTTAATTGATGTTAAACAACCGTGCTTCTTTATCAAAAGTCTTGGTTCTACTTTTTTACACGCCGCTGTAAAAGAAACAGCAATAGCGGATATGATTAACAAAAAAGGATTTAATGATACCCCACTTGAAATTATACCAGACTGGTCATTAACAAGGGTAGATAAGATATTACTCGAAGGATCTTGTTGTAGTATTTGTAACATTTTTTCACGCACCAAAGTTTTTTATGATAATATTTATAGTATTGTATTAATGCGTCTACAAATTGTTTTGGAATATCTTTTGAAATATGATTGAAATCAACTATACTTCTTTTCATTATAACATTAGTTCACATAGTCCTATGTTTGGTTAATCCATAATAAGAGCTGGTTGTTCAGCTATAAATTCCAAACACCAGAGAAAAATTGCTAATTTTAAAGTTTTATCAACTGGTTCAAGTACAAATTCTTCTTCAGAATTTTTGTTTATTATTACAGATAATACTCCAGATGAGTCATAATTTGGATGACGAAATAGATATTTGGTAGATATTCTAAACTTTGCACTGCTAAGCACTGACAATCTATACACACCGGTAACTTCTGCAATATATTTAATAGAATTATTTTTTGGTGTCCACCTAGTATAACCGGATGCAACAGTATACACAATATTTTTAATCTGTTTGTGAGGCATTTTAATCATATTCGTTTTCTCAACAATATTAGGAATTCCACTAATAATATCATTGAGTTTTGTGTTAATATCATTGAGGTTTGTGTTAATATTAGCGAGTGTAATGCTAACATTTGATGGATTTCCAAAAAATTCATCTCTAATTTTGTTTATGTTTCTGCGAAAACTTAAAAATGTATTAACGTGACTGGTAAAATCAGTTTTGAGCGCTGTGATTTCATTATTAATTGCAGCGTCCCAATCATTGACGTATTTTTTAGTGACAGCATCCCCATCCTCAGTTGGGTTTCCAAGATCTGTAATCTTGTTTTGTGTCATAACAATATTCCCACTTGGATTTCGTACAACTACATCTGACAGTTTTACGTTACTCGTCTTTAATCGTCCTTCTTTGTCCTGGAAAATGACGACTTCATCTGGATCTACGCTGGTAAGATTTAGTAAATTATTGATTTCATTTTTGAGCCAATCAAGAGTTGCATATTTGGATAAGTCACCTTGGTAACCTTTTGTGGATAAATCTGATAGTGTTCCAAATTTTGTATAGTAGCATATTATTTACTGTCCTAGATAAAATTATCAACACTAGTTTAATATTATATAAAATGGCAAAATCGTCGATACTAAACTTTGATACAGAGAGACTAGTGAAGCACAAACATAACATTGAACTTCCTGATTGTCATTATCTTATTGTTGGGCGAACTGGATCGGGAAAACAAATTTGCTTATGAATTTGCTTCTTGGTGATAATTTTAACTACGACAGAGTTTATATTTACACAATCAATCCACAGCAAGATAAGTATGAGTTATTAAGCGAATATAATAACAAGCTTCGTGATGATCTTAAAGCTGGTGAAGACTTTTTTATAATTAGGCAGCCAGAAGATCTTATTCCAGTTAATCAACTTGATGCAGATGAACATAAGATAGTAGTTTTTGACGATATTCCTCTAAATAACATGGAGATGAATAAAATAAGATCATATTTCTCACTGTCACGTAACAAACTGTAATTCTGTTTATCTCGCTCAAGGATTTTATAATGTTGATAGATTTATTAGGCGAAATACGGGTTGTTTTATTTTATTTTCAGGACTGGATAATGTTGACGTTAGAAATATTGCAAGCGAGCAATGCGGTGGCGTGACAAAAGATAAGTTTATTGAACTTTACCTTAATGCTACAAAAGATAAATTTAACTTTTTCTTGTTTGATAAACTTACAAATGATCCAACTAAAATGCTTCGCTGTTGTATTAACAGTTACTTACAGTAAAGCGTTTCAATTTTATAAAATTTATAATTATAATAATGGACAAACGAACAAGATACAGACAACACATAGAAGATCTAAAAAAACTTGCTCAATCTCAGGCATCACTTAAGCAAAAAGTACAAGAAGCACGACGTGGGCAAGTAACTGCTACAGAAGCAACAGCTACAATTTTCAAGCCGGTTACTGAAGCACTATTAGGTAAACAACCTGAAACTAAACCACTATCAAAAGAAGAACTTAAACAACTGCAGGAAAAAGGCTTGGTTGGAATTGTTAAAGAACAACAGGAAGCAGCTGCTGCAAAACTTGTTACTAGATCTGATGAAGAAAAAAGAAAACTGATTGAGGCATTTACAGCAAATATAGCTGATCCTGCGGCTAGACAAGCTGAAACAGATCGATTGATAAACAATCCGCTGGAACTTAAGCGAAGATTAGCAGAGTTAACAACGCAAGGAATAACAAATATTATAAAAAATTTATCAGGAGATATAAAAGATGTCAAAGAGGAGCAACAAAGAGTTGGTGAGCTTACTGTAAAGTTTATGGAAGTTGGAGATCAAAGATTTCATTTTATAAAAAGAGCAAATGATGAGATAAAAGGTATTGAATATGATGATTTTTTAAGGAATGAAAATATAAGGGGTATTGATGATATAAGCAAGTGGACTGATGTAGAATATCAAACATTACTCGATAGATTAGATGTAATATTTAAAGACGGAGCTGCTGCTAAAGATGAAATAAACACGGTTACAGAAATTGATGATATGCTTCCACTTTATGATAGAAAGAGAAACGGTGTCATTGCTCTCACGTTTAAAAAACAGCAGAAAATAGTAGAGCAAAACCTTTTGGTAGTGGGTAGAGTTTTAGAAGGAAATTTTTTACTTTTGATAAATCTCGTATACAAAAAAGTAGAGTAAGAACAGGAACTGGTGTAAAAGTATTTACTTCAACTACTGAAATTATAGGTAGATTAATGTTATTAAAATCATCAAAGGAAGCTGGGAATGTCAGTGTTGAACTTAATAATGAAATCATTGACATACTTGATCATCTAAGATCGAGTGAATTATTAACATCTGACGAATATGAAACTTTACACCGCGACTTAATTTTGGAAAATGATATAATATTAAAGGAATGCAAACAACATTATTACTAAACTCTAGTGAGTCTGCGATAGATAGCGCAAATTTTTCAGTAAATTATATTCCACCTATCCAACTAGATCCTACAAAACAATATGAAATTGGATTAATTTCTTGTACTTGCTGGAATGCTATACCTAACGTGGAAAATGATGTTAACGATGAAATGTATTTTACTATGATTACAACATCTCCAATATCTACAACAAAAAAATAAAAATTCCGAAAGGAGCTTATAATATTACTGATCTAAACAAGACAATCAAAGAGCTCATCACAAAAGCTGACGGTGTGGCTGATAATTTTGAATTAGCAGCAAATTATAACACATTGCGAACTAGGATAACTTTGAAAAATATAGCAATCAATCTTGAACCAAGAGAAAGAAGTATTGCCCAACTGTTAGGATTTACTGAAAAAAAAATTACACTGCACTTGATCAGCCTATTACATATGACAGTGAACTGCTAGCAAATATAACAGAAGTAAATACAATATTAGTAAATTGTTCTATTGCTTCTGGTTCTTATACATCAAAAGGTAGCAAAGGTGAAACGATTTACAGTTTCTCACCAGAAGTCCCGCCAGGTTCTCTCATGCAAATAACTCCACGACATATTATATATTATCCTTTAAACGTTGAAGATTAAATATCAAGTATAATAATGCAGTTGACAGATCAATCAGGAAAACAGATACATGTTAATAATGAAGTTGTAACTTATTATTTACATCTACGCGAGCAAAAGTAAAAATTATGCAACATCAAATATAATGAAACAAAGAAAAAAGTTTATCGAAGAAAAATAGTAGTAGGATTTTTTGGAAATATATTCACTAAAGTTTTTGGAAATATTCCGGGTATAGCACGTAAAGTTACACCAATTGCTATTGACACAGGTAAAGCTTTTGCAACTGGGGCTGCATCTGCCGCTGGGACTGCGGTGGGACAAAAAATAGCTGATAAAATAAAAGGTGATCCACCGACTGCATCTGAAACAAAACAAGCTATCTCAGAAATCGCTCCAACAAAAGAAACTCAAAAAGCTATGATAACAACAACAAAAAAGTTGTTATCACCAAAGGGCGAGCAGATCATACAAAAATTAATATCTAAAGTAACAATGCCGCAATAAAATTTTATATAATCTAATAAAATAAAATGTCTGTTAAAAATTATCTCGAGTTAAAAGAAACTTATGACATCGACAACGATGTGACAGAATTCGAGTTTGTTGAGTAACTTGATGAAAATTCTAACGAACCAAATAAAGCTGGTATTAGAACCTTTAACACCAGAGACGAAGATGTATTTCTACTGCCACATAAGGCTATGTTAGAAGTTCGTGGTCAGATTATGACAGTAGCCAATCCACCTGCTGCAATTGCAGTTGGAAAAGAAGTAGCTCTTATAAATAACGGCTGGTGTTTATTCAAAAGTGCTAGATATCAACTGGCCAATCAAACTATAGAAGATATTTCAAGTCATCTACAAGTTGCAAGTACAATTTTGAATATTATTTCGTTTTCCGACGATTACTCGAGATCAGCTGCAACTAATATGATGTGGTTTAAAGATAATGGACGGGGTATAGCTGAATCAAAAGAATTTTTAAAGAGAGGCGCTATAGTACATGGAGCTGATGCTGATGCAAATGCTGTAATTGTGAGAAATTTTCTCATTGCTAATGCAGACGCGCTAGCTATTGTCGCACCAGGTGCAGCTGCTAATGCAGACGCTACAAGAGTTTCTCTTACAACAGCTTTTAATAATCTAAATATAACACCACCAGCTGCAGATGCAAACGGTACTGCGATGTTAAATTTACTTCTTAACACACTTGACGTGAGAAATCCACGCTATAACGATGCTTTTGCTAGGCGAAGAAAACTTGCAGCAGGATCACGTCAAATTACAATGATGCTTCCGCTAAGCACAATTTTCGGCTTTTGTCGCGATCATGATAAAGTATTTCGCGGAGTAAAACATACTCTTATTTTAGATCGAGCAGACCAAAACGATTGCTTGTTTAGATCTGGAGGGGTTGATGTACAGTTTATCATAAACAAACTTGCTTTGTGGATGCCACGTATAACACCGTCGATCACTAAAATGTCAGAACTAAATAGCATGCTTGATAAACATACAAACAAAATTTATTTTAAGCAGCATAAGATATATCAGACAGCGGTTCCAAATACTACTGACTACACATGGAGGGTCACAACAACATCAAGCGAACAACTGCCGAGAAATATCTTTGTCGTATTTCAACGGCAAGCCCGACGAGGTAACCAACAACAAAATAATGCAATATTTGATCACTCTGATGTCAGACGAATATACGCTAGATTAAATTCAAAGCAATATCCAGAACGAGCTATCGAGTGCAATTTTGCTGATGACGTTAATAAAATATTTCTCGACCGTACATGTACCTGCTTGACGCAATACAAAAATATCAAGATGTTGAAAATGGAACTCAAATATCAGCAGAGGAATTTCGTACGCTTTATCCTATATTTCATTTTGATGTTAGTAAACATAACGAGCGAATTGTAGACAGCACTGCGGATATTGAAATTGCCTGGACACTTGGGGCGGTTCCAGTGGCGCCTTTGTACGTATACGCATTAGTGATTAGTGATATATTTATCACAGTAGATTTTATTGGAGGTAAAATGACAGTTCAAGTTTAATCTACAGTTGTTATATAAAATGGCAAAATATATTGTAAAAGAAGTATATTTAACCGATGGCCAAGTAAAAAAATTAGTAGCTGCTATTGCAAAGCGAGAACAGGTATCATTAAAAATCAATCCTAATATTTCTGATGGTGTTTTAACAAAATTAATGCTAACAAAAAATCAAGTAAAGAAGTATGATCGTAAAAAAACTTTTGTTTAAAATTTGAGTGCTGCACAAATGACAGCGATGGCAAAAGAAGGTGGTTTTCTTGGTCCAGCATTATCATTATTAACTAGTACAATAATACCTAAAATTTTACCAGTCTTAGGCACATTAGAACTAGCAGCAGCGTCTGGAGCAATATCTGGCGCAACGAAGAAAGCAGTCGCAGGTAATGGTATCATTCGTGGAAGTGGAATAAAAAAAATTGTAAATTTTATGTAAATAATATATTATAATGCCACAAAAGAAAAAGAAATCGTCAACAACAACAAAAAAAGAAAATAATAAAAACAAAATCGCCAACACCAAAATGCAAATGCATATGCAATCAACCAAAACAAGGAGGATTTATTCCGATCGCTCCACTTTTGGCGGGACTAGCGGGAAGTCTGCTGCCAAATCTTTTAGGAATCGGACGTGGTCTAACATTACCGGGAACTCGACCACCACGTTGAGTAATTTTGATATCATTGATAAGTTAAAAGCGGTTCCTGGATTTCACGGAGTTTATTCTAAAGATGAACTCGCAGCAATAAAATCACCATCAGCTGTAAGTTCGTGTGTTATTAATATACAAGATTTTAATGACGGATCCGGCACGCATTGGGTAGCAGTTTATAATAATAATTATTTTGACTCGTTTGGACTTCCTCCAAGCGATGTAATAAAAAAGTATATGAATAAAAAATTTAACAAGATATATTATTCATCAAATCAACTCCAACCTGTTGGAACGTTTGCTTGCGGATATTATTGTGTTATGTTTATCCAACAGATGAGCAGAAATCTTAACTTTTTAAAATTTATTTTACAGTTTGACAAGCATCCTTCTCACGCTAATGATGAGATCGCAATAAATTTTATCTAAACTTACAAGTATAATAATGTCAACATACTGTCTCAAGTGCAGAACTAAAACAGAAAATATTAATGAAACAACAGAAAAAACAAAAAAAAACAGGATAGTATTAAAATGTTTTTGTGCACTCTGCGGAAAAAGACAAAATATGTTTTTAAAGAAAGTGTCCCCAGCGACAGTATCCTCAGAGATGTCGCCAGCGAAAAATTCGCTAGGATTTGGTTATCCTGATATTATTTTAGTCGAGGACTAAAAATATAGAATGATATGCAACTGTGATTCTGAAAGAGATTTGTGTCTTAAGCAAAGTAAAATTGTCGCATACTGTCAATGTTGTAACAACAGAGAATCAATAGGGTCAGGTATAGATATACATAAAATTATTGGAAAATTACCAAAACCAAAAGGCGGTTGGACATTGCCAGGCCATAAATATACTGGTCCGTGGAATCCGCTAGATCAAAAATTAAAAGGAAAACGACAATCCGTTGCCAAGCCAAGAGCCTTATAATCAAGTGGGTGCAATAGCAATGCGTCATGATATCTGTTATCGTGATCATGAAAACTCGAAAGCAGATTGTGATAAAGTAATGTTAGACGAATTACGTGATATGGAGCCAACAAATCTACGAGAACGTTTTGATAGAAAATTTGTTCAGGGAATGATAGGAGTAAAATATAAACTCGGACTCGGTAAAAAAGTATACGATGATCTTGCAGTCGAGCTGCACAGACCTAAAAAAAAGTTCCCACGACGTAAAGTTGTCGCTAATGGTCTAGATGATATCTGGGCAATAGATTTGGTGGATGTATCCAATCTAGTTCAGTTTAACGTTGGCGCTGATGGTGCTCCAAAAAGGTATTTGTTTAATGTTATAGATGTCTTTAGCAAATACGCTTGCAGTGTACCTGTTTCGGATAAGACAGGAACTTCAATGACTGATGCGCTAAAACAAATAATAACAAGTACAGAAAGAAAACCGAATAAAATCTGGACTGATCACGGATCCGAGTTTTTTAACAAAAAGTTTGAACAATTTCTAGAACAAAATAATATAAAAAGGTATGTTACAGGAAACGAAGGTAAAAGCGTTGTTGTTGAGAGATTTAATCGCACGCTAAACGAGAAATTACACAAACATATGACAGCTAAAAACACCAACAGGTACATCGATGACCTTTCTCAAATCGTAGGTGAATATAATAACACGAAACATCGAACCATCAAAATGACACCTAAAAAAGCTATTAAAAATCCAATATTAGCAAATGAAAACATGTACCGCAGACATAAATTTAAGGTTGGTGATAAAGTTAGAATTTCTTTGACAAAAAAAGTATCTGGAAAAGGATTTACTCCAAACTGGAGCGAAGAAGTATTTGTAGTTGATAAGGTACTTTTCACAATACCTGTAACATATGCGTTAAAAGATCTGGCAGGGGAACCTATCATAGGTAGTTTTTACGAACAAGAACTACAGAAAACTGAGCAGGATGTCTTCGTTATTGAAAAAGTGATTAGGAAAAAAGGAGATAAAAGTTTAGTCAAATGGCGTGGGTATAGCGATAAATTTAACAGTTGGATCCTAACTAAGCAGATTATGATATAATGTTATTATAAATTTTCTCATACTTTTGTTTGACAGATTTACATTTTACTGGTTTACATAACGATATTAGATACTGCTTAAGATCGTCAGAGATCGTCATTAGATTAAAAATCTTGACAAATATGAAATCGAATTTGATATTTTTATGTCGGCCTGGAATCCTGATGTTTAAGAAAGGTTTGATTAACTGCCAAAACAGTTGTTGTTCGGCAACGGTAAAATTAAATTTCATTAGTTTTTTTTGCAATGTGATACTTGACATTATATCGTTTAGTTGTTGGTCTGCTGTAATTTGATCTGTCAGCAACAGTGAGTATTTAACCATCATCATCAGATTCGCTGTTATATAAAATATTATCTTCATTATAACCAATAGTTTTGTCTATGAAATCTTTGGAAAATGTGACCTCATCACTGACGACCTTATAGCTGGCGACTTCTTCGCTAGTATCTTGTTTGTATAGTTCAGCGAGTCGTTTCATCAAGTCCATTATTATAATACATTTTTATCTAATTTATTATTATAAGATGACTGATGAGATAAAATATCATAAAAAAGTTAATATAGTAAATTACAACAAACTAGCCGAAGCGGTAAGAAAATGTTTGTTGGGTTATAGTGTTGACGTTATTGTAATGCAAGGTGATTCTCATAAAATATTGCTAACAGAAGCATGAAAGAATAAAATTAATGAAAGTGCAGTAACGACGTTAAAATTTAATCACGATGATATCATAGCATTTGCTCATCATTGCTTGACTAAAACCAAGCTATCAAATATCATATCTAAAACCAATCCTAGCATCGTATTCTCTTGAAAAAGCTGATTTTGTTGCTCCATTAGCTACAAATTTTACTGCTCTGGAATTTATCTTATAATGCTTTGCCGCAGCTGTAATCGATTTGAATTCGATCTCCTCATCCGTTTCAAGGTTTTTTGAAATAACAGGTTTTGCTGGACATCTAAAATTATTACCACCACCTCGTCCTTTTCTCACATTTTCCTGTTGCGTCACTAGCTCCAGATTTCTCAATCGATTATCAGTTTCTACGTTATTGATGTGATTAATAACAAGACCATTGGGTATAGATCCGTTGAACACCTCGTAAACAAACCTATGACCAAGATAATGAACAAAATCTGTTAGTGTTTCTCTAACAATTACCCTGATATATCCCATATTGTTCATAGTACCAAGAACTTTTTTAGTTTTTCTGTTTCTAATAATACCGCAATCGTTAGCCTCGTATAAATCAAAGACCGGATGCGGCTGAAACTCATCTTGTAAGGATAAGTTTTCAATATTGTCATCAGTGACTTTATCGTTCATGTGATATACACGCTGTCCCTCTGGAATATCATCGCAAAACAACGTGTAATTAAAATCTTTTCTAAACATTGCAATCCTCTCGGCATTATCTCCCTTTACACTAATCGTATAACCCGCTGACGTTAATTTGCCAACATATATTCAAGTTTTGATGTTAATAACTGAACCTAATGTATTTCCAGCGTATAAGTTGTATTTTGGGTGAACATGATAAATCTCTTTCTCACGTGCGCTTGTCAGATTTACTGTCATTATACTATAGGCGATTTCTTTTTATCTCTAATTGATTTTTAGCGCATGCGCAGTGTGAGATAAAGTTATACTTTGGGTGAATTTGATATGCTTCTTGCTCACATGTGTTTGTTAGATTTGCTGTCATTATACTATAGGTGATTTTTATCTTCAATTAATTTTTAGCGCATGCGCAGTGTGAGCAAATTATCAATTAGATATTACATTATAGTATAATAATGTTAAAATTGCGTGATATAGCTAAGAGAAGCCTTATGGGAGAACCTGATAAAATAGCGACTGCTTTTGCAGGTTTTGATAATAGTTATCAGTTTGATAATCAAATTGTTTTAGTAAATTTTATTTGCAGCAAATCTTTACCACCTACTACAGACAACTGTAAAACGTGAGCTCCAAAAACACAAAAGTATCAGATTATTTGTGCAATATCATGTTATATTTTCAAAGTTAGTTATAACGGAAGAATTAACTAACAAGGAAATTGCAGAACCTTATATGAACGCAAAATCAAGACGTGTTTTGCTTGGGACTGATCTGTTATCACTATCTGATGAAATACACCAAGAAATCTGGAAAAAAGTAGAGGAATTTACTCAATTAGGTTCGGGTTGGAAGTTTGAAATGATCAAAGAAATATTGTTTCACACGATGAAATATAACGCATTACGAGGTAGTTCATACATCGATCTGCCACCAAAAATAAAAAGTAAAAGATGTTGTATAAACATCAAAAACGTAGATAACAAGTGTTTCCAATGGGCTGTTCTTTCCGCACTATTTCCAGCAGAAAAACACGCTGATCGCGTTGAAAAGTATATCAGTCACGTGTCTAGATTAAATTTTAAAGATATTAACTTTCCTGTGGCAGAAAATCAAATACCAAAATTTTAAAAGCAAAATAATGTTTCAATTAACGTTTTCGGACTAGATGAAAAAGAGAATGTATACCCGAGATATATTTCAGAAAAAGCTTCACAATCGACTATAAATTTACTGTTTTACAAAAATCATTACGTTTGGATTAAAAACTTTAACGGACTAGTTGGTAAACAGTACAATAAAAATAGGAAAAAAATGTTCTTTTGTTACCGCTGCTTGCATGGTTGTACTCACAATGAAACATTACAAAAGCATTTGCAGTACTGTAATGATGTGCAAAGAATAACAATGCCATCTAAAAAAGATAGTGTGTTACAGTTTGTTCATCATAATCACAAACTAAAAATTCCTTTCGTTATATACGCTGATTTTGAGTGTTTACTTCATCCTGTACTTGGCGTAGAAAATAATCCTAATCAATCGAGTACAAGAAAAGTTCAAAATCATGTTCCGTGTGGAGTAGCGTATAAGGTAGTTTGTTGTACTGATTCTAGATTATCTAAACCAATTAAATTATATCGTGGTAAAAATCAAACTGTTTGGCTTCTCCAGCAGTTGATTAACGAAGTTGATAATATATTTACTCGTTTGAAAAAAGTAACGCTAATGTTAAAATTAACACCTCAACAAGAATCCGATCACGAGCAAGCAGAAATTTGTCATATTTGTGAAAAAGCTTTTGATACTGACAACAAAAAAGTATATGACCATGTCATTTGACTGGACAGTATCTTGGAGCGGATCATAATCAGTGTAATTTAAAATTTCATGCTCCAGATTTTATTCCAGTTATTCTTCACAATTTTCGAGGATATGATAGTCACATTATAGTAGAAGCTTTTGGTGATCCTGACGTAAAAGCTCGTCTAAAACTCGATAACGTCATCAAATGCATTCCAAAAAAATTTGAAAAGTACATGTCAGTTACGCTAGGTAAATTGCGTTTTATTGACAGCTTGCAGTTTATGGCAGCCTCGTTAGATGAGTGAGTGAAAGGTTGTAGTAAATTTGATAACCTAAGAGATTGTTTTGGAGATAAATTTAATCTACTAGCTAAAAAAGGAGTTTTTCCATACGAATACCTCGACGACTGGAGTAAATTTGATGAAACATCTTTACCTGCAAAATATAAATTTTACTCACAACTTAAAAATGAAAATATAACTGCTGATGAGTACAGGTATGCACAAGACATATGGAAAGAGTTTGATTGTGAGACTTTTGGTGATTATCATGATTTGTATTTGAAAACTGACGTGTTATTATTAGCAGATGTTTTTGAAAGTTTTCGAGAAGTGAGTTATAATAATTACGGACTAGATCCTTGCTGGTATTATTCTGCCCCTGGACTGTCGTGGGATGCTCTGCTAAAGTTTAGTAAGGTAAGGTTAGAATTACTGACAGACGTGGATATGTTCAATTTTATGGAAAAAGGTATCGAGTCGGTATTAGCGTGATAACAAAAAAGTATGCTGAAGCAAACAACAAATATTTGAAACAGTATAACCCTGACCTTCCTTCGAAGTATATAGTTTATCTAGATTGTAATAACTTGTACGGTTATTCGATGGCAGAACCAATGCCTCTTGGTGGATTTCATTGGATCACGGCTGATCGATTTCTATCGGAGACAGAAAAAAAGATACCCGAAGATGTTTCCTATTTCGTTGAAGTTGATCTTGATTATCCAAATTCGCTACACAAATTACATAACGATTACCCTTTCTGTGCGGAATCGATGGTCATAGATTATAGTTTGTTATCAAAAGAACAACAAGCGTTAGCATCACCAAGCCAACATTCCATGGTCAGGAAACTAGTACCAAATTTACTTGATAAGAAAAATTACGTTTTGCATTACAAAGTTTTAAAACAAGCAGTCGATGCTGGTCTTGTGTTGAGAAAAGTTCATCGTGTACTAAAATTTAATCAGTCGCCGTGGATGAGAGGTTATATTAACTCAAACACTTCAAGAAGGGCTGCAGCGAAAACAGAGTTTGAAAAAAACTTCTTTAAACTGATGAACAATTCCGTTTTTGGTAAGACGATGGAGAATATTAGGAAACGTGTAAATATTGAAATAGTTAATGATGTCAATCGAAGAAACAAACTTGTGTCAGACGATGATTTTGTGAGCATGAAAATATTTAATGAAAATCTTGTTGCAATACAAAGAAGAAAAGTAAATCTAAACTAAACAAGCCGATCTATGTTGGAGCTGCAGTGTTAGATTTATCAAAGTGGCTGATGTACGATTTTCACTACACTTTTGTTAAAAATCAGTGGCCGGCTAGTAGATTATTGTTTACTGATACTGATTCGCTCGTATATGAAATCGAATGTGAGGACATTTATCAGGACATGTACAATAATCGACATCTGTTTGATCTTTTCGATTATCCACGTGACAGTAAATTTCATGACGACACAAATAAAAAGGTTATTGGTAAGTTTAAAGATGAAATGAACTCAAGCGCTATCAAATACTTTATCGGATTACGTAGTAAAATGTATGCCGTATTATTGGACAATAATAAAATAACGAAAAAAGCAAAAGGTCTGCCTCGTGATTTTGTTAAAAAGTTTATGAAATGTGATGACTACAGGTATGCGCTTGATGGTGGTGTTAGTTTTATGAGAGCTATGGCAATTCGAACTAATCATCATAAACTCGAAACAGATGTCATTATCAAACGTGGATTGTATAATTTTGATGACAAACGCTATTGTAAAAATGGGGTAGATACATTTGCCCTTGGGTATTGTCATGATGATAGATCTATACTCGACATTATCTTTTCCAACTGAAATTTTATCTAAACTTATAAAATAATGTTTGAAAATTTGACAATGACAAATAGCTACAATAGTAACATCAAATATCTAATGATGGACGGTAAACAATTGACAGTTGAATTTAATAATGAAACATCAGGTATATGTTTTAATGGAACACGTGACAAGTTAAAACTTTCGCTCATCAGATCTGATAACAGCGTGTATTTCAATTATCTCGAACAATTGTATCAAAAGTTGCTAGCGGAATTTAAAAACTTTCACAGCCCCATTAGCCAACAAAACTATACTAAACTCACAATTGATCTAGATCGGTCAAAGGTGTATTTTATAGATAAAAAATATCCTCTGAACAAACCAGAAATGAAAGATTTGTTTGAGTTCCTTCGCTGTGTGAGCAGTAAAGTAAAATTTAGTATCTATAGTCGTGACAGTGAAGTATTTTTAATATCAACAGTTGAAACATTAATCATTGGTAATGAGATATAAAATAATATCATTTTCATTCTAATGCTAGTTTAATTTCCGCCTTGTTAACTGAAACGTTCTAATGTACAGTTTAATTTTCATCCTGTTATCTGATAAAAAATTTGTGGTAAAACCTATTTGCCGTCTTTAGAATAATCATATTCCACACATACGCTGTTCTAACAAATTCGTCACTTCTGTTGACAGAGCTTATCGCATTCCAACACCTGTTGTTTTGTCTGGTTACAAAATACCTGTCTACATAGTAGTAGTATAGGGAAATGAGGGGTTTGGCGGGGGTGGGGAGGAGGTGTGGGAGAGGGGCCAAAACCCTCATTTTCCTATACTAATGTGGCACATGGCAACCGATTGATGTTGTTGTTGTTTTGGGGGCTTAACGCCATTTTTCAGCACACGATAGGCTATACATGGATATCAGTATGAAGGCGGAGAAAGAACCGTGAAATCCGCGGAAAAAACCACCGTCCCGCGAGAAGCTACTGGCAAGCTTTCTCACATATCCAAATTCGCCGAATCTTAGATTCGAAATATTGCAGACAGAGGTGAGATGATAGTGATCCTTAACGGAAAGCTCTTCAGACCACTCAGCCACTAGAGGCCCCCCCATGGAAACCGAGAAAATTAGATTTTTAAAACAGAGTATATAGAACGATTACTTGGAAGTATATAAAATAGTTACTAGCTGGTAATATAATTTTGCTTTGATCAAGCCCTTACTATAAATCAAAATTATTAACTGCAAAAGACATCGGAAAATATGTCATTTTAACTAATGGTAGGATCTCTCTCTCTCTCTCTCTCTCTCTCTCTCTCTCTCTCTCTCTCTCTCTCTCTCTCTCTCTCTCTCTCTCTCTCTCTCTCTCTCTCTCTCTCTCTCTCTCTCTCTGAGACCTATTAAGAACTCTTCAGTTTCAGAAAGATATTATGTAATCTGAAATCAGAAGAAAGAGAGAAAGATATTGGATAAATGCAAAGACACCACACAAAATGGAGGAAAGACAGGATAAAGACAAAGAAGATAGGGAAATATATGCAGAGAAAGAGTAGAAAGAGGAATGAATAGATGGAAATAAATGTAGAGATAAATAGGAAAAGAAAGAGAACTGAGTCTACATTTCACTCTCGCTAAGGGAAATAGCTAAGGATGATTCGCTTAGGAATTCGGAAGCATATCGACAAAGGTTAATGAAGTGCAGAAAAGAATATGAATAAAACAATATCGAATTAATGGAAAGTAAAATATATATTTTATAGTTGGTGCTCATCAAACAAGGTTGATCTAGATTATGATAATTTTAGATAGCTCATATTAAAGAGAAAACAAACGAGATCTAGAAGACAATCAGTATTAATGTCAAGACCGATAGTCAGTATTAATGTCAAGACCGATAGTCAGTATTACTGTCAAGACCGATAATCAATATTAATGTCAAGACCGATAGTCAGTATTAATGTCAAGACCGATAGTCAGTATTAATGTCAAGACCGATAGTCAGTATTAATGTCAAGACCGATAATCAATATTAATGTCAAGACCGATAGTCAGTATTAATGTCATGACCGATAATCAATATTAATGTCAAGACCGATAGTCAGTATTAATGTCAAGACCGATAATCAGTATTAATATCAAGACCGATCTTAAAGTGATAAAAGTTGGAAATTGTGGAAGATGCTACATGTAATGCGAAAAATTATTCCATGGATGAGAAAGTTTCATTTGACAATGATGTTAAAAATATTATCTCAGTATTATATTAGTCCTTTCAAATCTGAATATGATTAATAAAATTGTTAAATCTACGTTAAAAATCTACAGAGGACACACTCATGTACAGAATTACCGTCTTCAATAAACGTTTCATCGGGGATTACCAGTATTAATGAAAAATTAGTTTAGATAGAAAATTGAAATCTTTAATCAATGATGCCTTTAGATACAATATTGCCGTCTTCTATCAATCATATGTTTAAGCGAAAATTGTCCGTACCTAATCAATAAGGCGTTCAAAGAGAGAATTATCATTTTAAATCAATGATATGTTCAGATAGAGATATCGTCATTTTCAGCCAATGATGCGTTCAGAAATGGTACTACCTTATTCAACCATAGATGAAATCGGGTAAAGAATTACCATCTTCATTCGATGAAACATTCAGAGAAAAAAATATCAAATTCAATCAGTGATGCGTTACAAAATAACGTGTTCAGTAGGATTTCTATTTATTGCCAATTATGCGGTCAGACAGACTTGGAATTCTCCATGAATAGTACGTTTAGATAGGTCATTACCATTCTCAATGTATGGTGTTTTCACATAGAGCATTACCATCTTCAACCAACGATGCGTTCGTAGAGAGAAATAATATCTTCGATCAGTTATGCATTCAGATAGAATTACCATTTTCAATCAATAATGCGTTTAGGTATAGCATTACCATGTTCAGTCGATGTTGCGTTCAGAGAGAATTACCATATTAAACCAATGCTGCGTGTTTAGAGAGAATTACCGTTGTCAATGATCGATCATCTATATAGACCCTTACTATATTCAATAAATTAAGGATAAATTATAGCTGATTGTCAGAACCCAGTTGACTATTAGATAATGTCCCTTAATGTCCGTCTTGGTTTGTAGTATATGCAGCAGAATTAAGACTATTATCAGCAGTAGCATCTTTAATTTAATTAAGCTATTATTTGCAAAGCGTAATGAATTTGTCTTTCACTTCTCTTTAAGTCAGAATGTCAGTAGCAGAAAAGGATTATACAATTACGGAAGATTGAATATTTTAATTAATAAACACTCAAAAGTTTAAGCACTAACATATAGAGTTTGAAATGACAAGGAATATGCTAAGTGGGAGAAACTAGGGAATTATTCAGGCACCCGCACACACAATTTGCTTTGATCTGTCTTAGGGTTGTATATCAGTTACTATTTTGTTCGTTTTTATTTTCTGGTACACAATCCATATAGACACAATTAGTTGTATCTCAACCAATATGGTACCCAAAATAGCTCTGTCCACGCTTACTGCATTTACTATGCGGTGCACAACAATAATCACAGTTTCAAACCAAATTGACATAGCACCAATAATATATATTTTCCTTTCCACGTTCGAGAGGCATGCCACATGGAAATGTTGAAAGACGTGGTCATCCTTTCACATCTCTCTTTAGGCAATTTCCAAAGTATTGCCATCGTATTCCGGATTGACACCATAATGATTATCGCATGATCCAGTATAGCAATAATCCAAATTGTCGATGATGTCATTATAGCACCCTGATGATATGATACCCGCAATATTGGTGTGCCCGACACAATGTACCCCCAGAGGTATATAACGTCGGAACTGGTTTTGGAGCTTTTGGACAATCCTCAGGTGAATTATGTGGTGAATAAAGAACATGTTCCGTTGCTTTAAAGGGACCTTGTCAATGGTTGCTTTGTTCCGTATAACAATCTAAGTGAATTTATACTTTGTTACGTTGCGGTAATGGAATATTGTGACTGAATACTTTGTTAAATATGAGAAATAGCATCCTATGACTGGATACTTTGTTCAATAGTAGCAATATAATCTTGTGCCTCGATAGTTTAGTCCATAGTAGTAATATAATCTTGTGACAGGATAACTTGATCCGTAGTATAATGGAATTTTGGTGAATGCTATGTTCAGTAGTAGTAATGGAACTTGTGACTGGATACTTTATTCCGTAGTGGCAATATAATCTTTTGATTGGATGATTTCTTCATTAGTATTAATAAAGTCTTGTGTCAGGTGTCACAGAATAAGGCAAGAAATACCTGGTTTCGCCTTAGAACTATTTGAAGGTTTTCTTTGAACATGCGTCGACGTTACCTAGGGTGGATTATTATTTTTCTGGTTAAGTGACTGAGAGAGATCTCTTGTTATGAAGTGTTTGTTTCCTTGTCATTATTCTGCCAAAGGGGTAGGTGTTTCATTTTATTATATTTGCGAATTTGTGAAGCATATCCAGCTTTAATAATATATAGTAAAATAGTGCCCTTATTACTACTGGGATTTGAAACGTTACGAAATTTTGAATTGTTACAAGATGAGCTTTAATTTAATAGCATGCGATTATAGATTTTAATTTCGTACCTGTCATTACAAACAGTTTGGTTTTATTTTACCTTTATGTATATGTATCAGGCTGTGGGTCTGGCTGTTGGTATGTCTGTATGGAGATTAAAGCATGTGTGACCAGGCTATACATGGACGATAGTGTTGACCTGTAAACTTGTGCACATGTGGATCCATGAAGGATGTCTGTGGGCAATACAAGCGTGGGCTAACCCAAGAATTTAGAAGAAGCAATGTTTCACAACGGATATGTGAACCAGATCAAACTTTTCATTTACACGTTTTACAAAGATTTAAATGAGCCATACGTTGTTATGAATCTTACGTGCTGTAGAATTGACTTTATGAGTCATGAATCATATGTTTGATATAAGTGTTGTGTTTGTTACAACTGATCACGTACTCTGAGTTGCTTATATTGTGTTTCAGTTGAGTACATGAAATATATGTTGTGTTTCAACTGAGTACATTTGAGTACGATTGAGTTCCACGGATTTGCATAAGGTTGTATTAATCTTCCCTTTATTACATAAGATTATATTTAAAAAGGCTAAAGTAAATTGTTATCAATGAATGCTTGAAAACAAAAAGAGCAACACATGCTCCATTTTGGAAACTCTTCAATGAACTCATTGCGGTAACACACAAAGATCACACAAATAAAATTCACTCACTTATGGTAAATGCAATCCTTTCTGCTTTCTGTTCCCCGTCTCCTTTTATGCATGACGACAAATTACGCAGAAATGAGGAATGAGAGAGAAAAGGAAGTTCTGCTGAATTAAAACCTTCAAACAAATATTGCACACAGTAACCTACAAGAAATAGTTCTTCGTAACGACGTGTGCACTTTTCCTTTGGATTTTTATACAGTGTTCACAATTTTACAAAGTTACAAACCACGCCGATATAGTACACATCTCAATTTAATTGCCACACATAATGGATTTAATGCTCTCTTATTCTTCTTCTTCTTCTTCTTTCTTAAATATATTATGCCATAAAAATAGATTATTATTAATTACAGATGATAATATCAACAGACCGCTCAATACACTGCTGCCTATACTAATTTTTAACTCCATTCAAAGGACAAATTTATGTACTTGTATGTTATATAAACAAAATATACCTCTAGTTTGTACACTCTATCAATGATACAAAACTCGTATAAATGTTTTATCAAAAGGAAGATCAGAAAACTTGTTTCCTTTTAACAAAAAATGCACACCTCTTGCAGTATATTTATTTATACAGTGCATATACTAAACACACTCACATATATCTATCTACCTAACTACTTATCTATCTATCTATCTATCTATCTATCTATCTATCTATCTATCTATCTATCTATCTATCTATCTATCTATCTATCTATCTATCTATCTGTCTGTCTGTCTGTCTGTCTGTCTGTCTGTCTGTCTGTCTGTCTATCTATCTATCTATCTATCTATCTATCTATCTATCTATCTATCTGTCTGTCTGTCTGTCTGTCTGTCTGTCTGTCTGTCTGTCTATCTATCTATAAACACACACGCATATATATATATATATATATATATATATATATATATATATATATATATATATATATATATATATATATATATATATATATATAAGAAACATACAAAGTTACTTTACGTCCAGATTTATTAGGTGTACATTGAATCAGGACTTGGAAATTCCTGTTGACCGGAGCAGGTGACATTTTATACTAACCATTTAGCCACTGTAAAAGAGGAAATACTACTTTACTGGTCACATACCGGGAATTGGAAGTAAAACAAACTGGATAAAGTGTGTAATAGGCAAAGAGTTGGGTAAAAAAAATATGATACAAAAAGAGAAGCAGTGAATAACATCGGCTTATTTCTATTTTAGGTCTGAAGAATGATGAACAGGTCACTTGTATTCATGGCTCTTGTTGCGATTCGCTGTATCCAATCACACGGGTCCATTAATTCTACGGAACAAAGTATCCAATCACAAGGGTCCATTAATACTACAGAACAAAGAATCAAGTCACAAGATTACATTAATCAAACTGAACGTAATCCCAATTTACGAAGCAATAAAGATACACAAATTTTTACTGCTGGGAATACAATGTGTAGGCGAGACAATAAATGTGGTTATCATCAGAGACAAAGATATAAGTGGTGCTATACTGACTACAGCGACAATTGGGATTTTTGCTGCACTGGAGAATGCTGGTGGAATCAAAATGCTTCTTACATGTGGTATCAATCAGGAATCAGATGGACATATTGTGGAGGTGAACAAATACATGATATTCAAAACAGAGAATGTCTTCTAACATTTCCATGTGGATTGCACCAAGAAGTCACCGGAAAAACTCAGAGATATTATTGGTGCTACGTCGATTTGGCTCACAATTGGGACTACTGTTGTGCACCAGATAGCCCGTGCGAAAAGCGTGGTTACAGCTATTACTGGTGCCATGTCGTTAATTCTCTATATAGCAGCTTATGGAAGGAATGTATACCTGAACGTTAAAGCGACATTTAAGTACCTGATATCCACCCTTAAAACATCTCAAGCAAAATGCATACTCCAGCCTTGTGTGTGTGTGTTTGTGTGTGTATGTGTGTGTGTGTGTGTGTGTGTGTGTGTGTGTGTGTGTGTGTGTGTGCTTCACGGACTTAGCAGACCCTTTCTTATTTAAAACCGACTAAATGTAATTGTCGCAATGCATGTGAACTGATCCGTTCGGTAAATAAAGCAATTATGTTCAAAACCAATATATTGATTTCTCTTCCACCTATAAATATTGATACTGCCGTATATAAATTCAGTGGGTTGGATGCCATGATGCAGTTACGTGATGAACTTGATATCACTAATCTTCTTTAACTCATTCATGCCACAGAGAAATCTGGCTGTTTTGAAAAATTTACTATTCTTATCTCTGTCTGGATGTCTCAGTCTGGTCGGCTCAGTCACAATGTCCACACGCTATAAAGTAATTTTAGAAGGATGAAACTCTTGTTGTTTTATCCTGTGGATGACGGAGTTCGAAAAATTAACAAAAATCTACATAAACTCAAACAGATTTAGCAAATTAAGGTCTCTCCAACTAGATAACACTGCATAATGAAGATTCTGAGAGAGAGAGAGAGAGAGAGAGAGAGAGAGAGAGAGAGAGACAGATAGAGAGACAAACAGTACTAGAAACCATAGTTAGTTCCGCATAGAAAGGTGAATTTCATCCTATATGTAAGTCTTACTCAGTAAATGTTTAGGTCAGTGCAATGAAATATGGCTAAAGGTTAATAGTTAGTTTGGGGTACGTTGCTTGAAACGAATAAGATACTGATAGTTATCTGTAATAACGTTCACTTGCATGCTTTCAGAGCTAGAGAGAATTTCATTAGAGATGCTGAGTAGAACGAAATATCAAGGAAAACACTTCCAGGCACTTCCAGGCACTCAGACTATACACATATCTGAAAACAAATGAAAAATAAAAACTCTCAATAGCTACTGCCTATACAGCAACAACTCAAAGTGTGTTATATAAGACTTTCGTTCTCCGAACTTTGACAAAAACCTACAATCAGCACAAGTTTAATCAAAAATTGTAAAAACAAAATATGAAATTCCTGCACTTACCATACAGAGCGGTTCATTCAGAAGTCGACACTCTGTTCCACAAGAACATTTCCATGTAGCGCATCATTTCACTAGTAACAGCAACTCTTGCCATATTTCCACGAAAGACAATATATATTTTCAAGAATGTCATGACGAATAACTTTCCGTCCCTATTTAGAACTGTTTTTGTGATCTGTCCAGTATTGTAAAATGTCGTGTCCAGAAATTATGAAACTGCAATCCATCAGTTATATAATTTTATTTTCTCAAACATTTCTACTGAGATGGATCATTTGGAACGCATGCTTTTTCATAGGTGTGAAATCGGAAATTTCAATTCGTAGTAGATTATATTTGTTCGTATTGGAACATCTGGAAACATGTACTCTCATTGAAGAGATAATCATTTAGGTTATTCTCTTTTTTCATGTAAAAGTCTCTGATCCGTATTATTTAAAGTGCCTGAGTTTCTAAGTTCGGATAATACAAATTAACTCCAGTCCGATTTCATTGCATCGCCTAAATCCTTTGTGTGCGACAGTTATATTAATATGACAAAATTATTAAAATGACTACCTCGGTCAAGATAATCATTTAACATAACGACACCATAGGAGTATTAATGGGGTCATTGAGGTGTCGCATTTTATTTATAACTTATAAATACTATTATACTTAGTCTGTAGAGGATTTTGAAGTATGCGACTTGGAGCCAGACCTTTATCACCAGAGTCAAAACTTCTGTCTGACGCATTTATTTCATACTTTGATTTCACGTTAGACTTGATCTTAGGTAAGAGACCAGAACACTTTAACATTGTACATTGTACTGCTAAATGGTTCATTAAATACAGGAATAGGTTGCAAATTACTTATCAGCATATTCTGGTTGGGTTTTCCTACTATTTACCATGTTTGACAAGATCAGCAGTAGTTGAAAACATAGCTTTTAATTTGCGGTTAATAAAAATGATTCGAGATCTTCTGATAAGCTTTGGTGATCCGTCTATACGACTTAGGAACACTAATTTGAAAGCCGCTCACTACCTATTGAGGACGAAATGGTACCTCAGTATTAATAACACCCTCTTCTTAATGTATATAATATGGTACACAATTTCATCGGAACCCTTTTTGCTTTCCGTTCTCTCCTCTTTCATTCAAAGGGACTAAATGCGCAGAAATCTGGAGAGAGAAACGAATTTGGGCTCGATGAAAACCTTCAAATCAAACTTATATCAAGTAACCTACATGAATACAGTTCTTCGTAACAATATGTGGGCACTTTCCTTGCGATTTCATTGTTTTTATAATCAATGATACCAAGTGCCACACTTTGTCTCAGTTATAAGATACATTTGTCGGTGACGTGAAACACATAATGTCATGTATTTAATGTTTTGTTGATCTTTCGTTAACCTATTTTAAATATTTTAAAATCAATTATTATTAATTAAATATGAAAATGTTCAAAGAAATGATCTCTCTCTCTCTCTCTCTCTCTCTCTCTCTCTCTCTCTCTCTCTCTCTCTCTCTCTCTCTCTCTCTCTCTCTCTCTCTCTCTCTCTCTCTCTCTCTCTCTCTCAACGTCGACCAAAGAGGTATTTCCCTTGTGTTATCTCATGATGTCTCTGGACTTATTACAGATACTAAAAGTTCAATCAAGCCCATGAAAAAAGATAGCGAAAGAGGGATAGTTTTAAAGTCAAAGAGAGAGAGATATTTTGTCCGTCTGTATTACGGTTATTACAGCAGAATAATGACTGTGATGAACTGTAGATATCTTAAAATAATTTAATTATCTTTTGTTGTTTTATTGTTTTGCTTAGTTTACATTCAACACTCATTTACATGATCCGGTTCCTGAATGATTGACCGTTTGTATGTATGATTGAGCTAACCATGTGTTTAAAGGCTTTGCTTGTTTTTAATGAAACCATCGTTCATGTTTACATTATAAACGTGTTATGTTGATTTAATCAATATGAATACAATAGAACTCAGAAAAGAAAACAATCGACTTATCAATATGCAAAGAGGAATGTAAATAGCAACAAAAGGGACACATTCGGAAGGGATGTGAGTTCATTTTCTCGGTCAAAAGACATATGACTATATTCGACCTTAAACTCCGTGCAAAGGGCAAATATATGTCTTTGTTTGTGATATAAATAAATGTACGCACAGTAGGCACTCTGTATTAATTATATACCACTAGTATACATTTTTTATAAGGAAACTCGGCAAGCCCCGATCCCATTTTATGAATTTAATGAAATATGTTTACAACTTGTGTTTTATCATTGATACAGCGTATAAATATATATATATATATATATATATATATATATATATATATATATATATATATATATATATATTTATAAATACACATATATATATATATATATATATATATATATACATATATATATATATATATATATATATATATATATATATATATATATATATATATATATATATATATATATATATATATATATATATATATATATAAAGACAAGTATGTAGACGAATTCATATAATAGAAGGAGTTTTACCGAATTTCCTTTTAACGAACAATATATATAAAACTGGTGAATTAAGCATAAAGCATGAATACTATACAAATATTTTATTTATACCACATACAAATACACACGATAGGGCAAATGATCTTCTCGTCATAACATACGTCCAGTCAGTTAGTCACAGCGTCATCATGAATCACAGTGGATAGTATCGCTGTTTAGCGTACTCCCTTATACTTATTTCAAGTTCACATTTTCATTTCGATATATCTACAAGAAAATATGCCTTTTCTGTATGTCTTATACTTGCAGTAAAATTTTCAATCCTTTTCTTTTATCGGAGAGTACAAATCTTCGTGATCGACAGACAAATAATTTTCTTTTACCACACTTCTCTTACTTTGTCAATAATCATTACGCCACGTCTTTCAGGTTCCCAATTATTATTATAGCAATTATGTTATTTTGTTAGTAATTATTACCAATTTCCTTTACTTTGTCACCAAGGATGACCCCAATTGTTTTACTTTGTCAGCAATTATCACCATATTTGTATTACTGTACTATCAATTGTTACATCGTTTGTTGTATTTTGTCAACAAATAAGTTGCCAATAATTATTGCCTCACTTGATTTACTTTGTTATCAATTAGTACCTCATCTTTTTTGCATCATTTATTAATCAGCTTATTTACGTTGCCATTAATTAGTATCACTATTCTTTAAAAGCAATCCGAATATTTAGTTTTTTATTTATGATTTCTTTTTCTCTTTTTCCCTCTACTGTCTCTCTTTCTCCTCTTTCTCAAATCGTAACTGTTTATCTCTCTATTTCCTGTCTCTCATGTGTTCCAAATTGCAGCTGCAATTGCTTCTCTTGCAACTGCATTTGTTTCTCTTTTCTCAAGCTCAAGCCTCCTTAACTCTACTTCCATTTATATTTTATTTCTATTTCCAATGCTTTAATGTCAGTGTATGTCATAGATTTACTAACTAATGCCAAAACACTTTATCAAAAAAAGTTTCCACACCAAATGTTGGATCAAAATATTTTTAATTTCTCGTTTCGTTAAGGAAAATTTTGCTTTCGAAAGACTGTACTTTCTGGGAAGTTAAAGCAACTCATACTTCTTAAGACTATCCAACTGCTCCTGCGGTTGATTAGGAAGGAACCTTTCCAATTTTGATGACATTGTAAATGAGAGCCTGTTGTTTTCACTTAAGATTTCAAATAAAAATTTAAAATAGTACTTGAGATTTAGAGAATAGGAGAATTCAAATTTCAAAACCAATTTTCTGAAATGTTTAACCAAAATTCATAAATCTAGGCAGGAGATACCCAATTTTATTTGTTACCTGACAAAAGCGCGCACTCAGTAGCAAAGAAGAAAGTAAAAGCCAGCATGTATATGTTAAGAAAACAATTTATTTCCCTAGACAACAATGTAAAAATTGGCAAATAGGACTTACAGTTTGTGAATATAAATCAAAATTGGACCCTCAGAATAAAAACACAAGTCTTATCACTAAATACTCCTATTAGAAAACAAGATTGAATCCCGACGACGTACAAATATGGAATGCGATGACGTCAGATGTGGTCCAGTGTACGAATATTATCAATTCCTCACTTGATTCACAGTATTTAATACCGAATAATTCCAGAATAAATTTCCATGAATATCTTTCAGAATTGTTTACAATAAAGTTAACTTGCTGAGTTTCCAGGGAAACAAATTATTATGTCCAAAAATCAGATGAAGAACAAACAATCTGGCAACAAATAAAAACAATTTGTTCCTTCAAGATATTAGAATCAATAAGTTTGAAGAATATTAAAAATGAGTATTTAAAAACCCAAAACATCATTTGAAGTCTCGCAAGATTGGTCAGGTGGTGTCTTACTATATGACCTTGAGCACGTACACCAATTTGTCCCCACTTGAAAATCATAATAAACCGTTGTTTACAAGTGCAAATGTATCTACTTCATTTTCCTAATAAAGTTTGTCATGGATATTACTTAAATCCCGCTTGATAATGACATCTGTTTCAAGTTTATGACAATTTATTCGAATAGCTTTTGCTCTTATAACACTAACACCGCTGTCAAGTGCGTGCTTGTAATTATCAAATTTCATAAACTTTGTAACAAACTCGCGATGAAGACCTTTTGTCTTTTTCGTTATTTTATTATTATCTAGCAAAAAGGCCTATATCCTCCTGCGTAATCTAACAAAATATTTGATGATGCTCGAGTTCATTTCACATTTGAACTTACCAACAACCTTTTTATTTTTGTTATTATAAAATGTACTGTCACGAGGGTAATTGCAAAGATCTAACAGATGCCTATTATCGTATATATCCCGACAGACGTTCACGTTCCATTTAATACTCTAGTGTGTCGGTATCAGTAAACAATTTTGTTGGACGGCCACTGATTTTTAACAAAATTATAATGAAAATCAACATGAGTCACTTCGATAAATTCAACTCGGAAGCAACAAAGTAAATCGGATTGTTTAGTTTTAGATTTGCATTTCTTCGCTGCATTCCGACAACATTCTCACTAAAAATTTTCATACTGACATAATCATCGTCTGACACAAGTTTATTTCTGCGATTGATATTATTAACTAGCTCGATATTTACTCGTTTTCAAATATTTTCTATTGTCTTACCAAAAACGGTAAGCTTAAAAAATTTCTAAATCGGTTTTCGTTACAGCTCTTTTCAAAATAAATATAACCTCTCATCCACCGCTCCTGATTAAACCTTAAATTTATAAACTTTTCTCAAATTAAGACCATAATCTAAAGCTTGTTTTAAAACTATGTAATGCAAAAAACATTTTTTTCTTATCGAGTAAATTAGATACTAGTTTTTTTTTATACAATAGAATTTTGTATTGTTGATGTTATCGCTTATTGTTTTTGACATAACATATTATAATCTATTATCATTGAATGCGCACAGAAAGGATAATCATTATGTATATTGCGTTGCTAAATAGAATAATCGAGATCAACCTCAACGAAATACGAAACATCGTCAGGTATCCTTTTCCCTGTTTCCACTAGAAATTGTTCAGACTCAATCGAGCGAAATCCCACAAAAGTCATTGGTTCTAAAAATTATTACAATTTAGATAAATTATATATTTTGAAGGAAGCTTAGGATTGTACTCTTTCAGCTATTTGTTGATTGCTTCAGAATATTTCTTTGTTATAACACTAATACCGCCTCTGACACCTTTTCGATAAAATTAAACATATCAACGTCAGTCAGTAATTCTATCCTAATTTTTTAAAACTCTAACAGTGCGTACCATGACAGCACGGGAGCAGAATAATGCTAACAAATCCATAATTGCTATAGCTTGCTTGACGAAAACTTTCAAAAACATCTGCAGGTAGTAATAGGTCTATTTTCAAATATAAATCATTATAATCACCAAACGTCTTCCAATCAAATTCTTTCCAAATATTTTGTGCGTACTTATTTTCGCTATCATATATATTTTCATCCATAAGATTCGAATAAAATTTACACTTGTAAGGTCAAGACGTTTCATCAAATTTTCTCCAATCGTCGAGATAGTCGTACAGAAATACTATTCTTTTAGTCAGTAGATCATATTTATCTCTAAAACAATCTGCAAGGTTATTAAATGCGCTTTAACCTTTTACCAGTTCATCTAACGATGCTGCCATAAACTGAAAGCTGCCAATAAAATGCAAACTTGCCTAAAGCAACTGACATATTTTTCAAACTTATTTGGAATACATTTAATCACATTATCAAGTTTAGAACGAGATTTTATGTCAGGAACTAGAACGCGTCTACGCTGATATGGCTAACATATCCTCGAAAGTTGTGAAAGAACAAAGGAATAAAATTTTGAGCAGGAAAACTTAAATTACATTTATTATGAAACGCTTCACGAAAATATTCTTTTAGATGGCAATAGTCGTGTACTTTTATTATCAGGCGAATCAAAACATTTTTCAAAAATATGACAAATTTCCACTTGCTCGTGATCAGATGCCTATTGAGATGTCAGTTATATTATTGGAGTTATTCTTTTAAACGATTGAATAGCTTATCAATTTCGCTGACTGCTTAGGAAGCCAAACAGCTGCATTTTTACGGCGATATAACATGATTGGTTTCGAATCAGCACAACAAACTCGTACGCCACTCTGCATGATATTGAGTTCTTATTGTACTCAATTTGTCAGGATTATTTCCTGCGCTAATTACGCTGAAATAAACACTAGAAATCAACGTATGTAACGAAATAAATTTTCAGTTTGTGATTATGATTGACAAACTGTAAAAAAATAACTATTTTTGGGGGGACGGCATTGTTATTCGTTGTAAGTCACTGCAGACCTACAAATGATTTATTAATATTTTATTGTCTCTACGACTGTACAAGCAGCGATAACATAACAAATTTTTATTATTTCGTTTACTATACTGTCTGACAATTAGTCCATTTAAGTTTTTAATTCAAGGATAATGATTCCTGTAAAACAGCAAGTTTATTATCGATTGTGATGCTTGTTTCTAAAATATATCTCAGGTAGACGTTTTCTTTTTCATCTAGTCCGAAACATTTATTGGAACAATATTTTGCTTATCAAACCTTGATATTTGATTTATGTAACTGGAAAGTCAATACCATTGAAAAATAATTTAAATACGTGACTAAAATACTTGTAAGCACGATTAGCGTGTTTTTATGCTGAAAATAGTGCAGAAAGTGTAGCCCACTGAAAACATCTATCAACGTTTTTACGTTTATACAGCATTTTTGTTTCTTATTTCTTTAGCAGGTCATTATACGAACTACGACGTAATGCATTATATTTTATTGTGTGAAATAAAATATCCGCAATAATTTCAAACTTCAAACCCGAATCCGATTCGGTAAATTTTTATATCTTTCTAAATTTCCTGGTGAATTTCATTAGCTAACGTTGGAAGTTCAGTCCAAAGCAAAACACGCCTTGATTTTGCATTAATGTAAGGATGTGCAGTTTCCTTGTTGGTCGATTCTTCCATCCCAAGCAGCTTTGAAAATATAATGTGATATTGCACCAATACTCTTAGACCGTTATGTTTTTCAAGTTCATGTTTTACAGTTGGCTGTAGAAAATGATAGAGATTTATTGCAGTAAAATTTACCAGTATGATTTGTTTATCGAACCGATAACTGTTGTCAAATCCTGTAAAGGCAGACACTATTTTTGTAGGTTCTCCCATAAGGTTATTCTTAGCTATATCACATAATTTCAGAATTGCTATAAAATAGTGTAATATTATATTTCGAATTGTTTTTTCGATCGATAACTCAGAGATTCTCCAAAAATATATTATACGCCATATAATAACAAAATGACCAGATTATCGCCAGTTGAAAAACCAATTAAAAATATAAAAATCTTTGCAATATAATGACATAATTGTTTAGATATATGTTTAACAACGGTGCAGCAAAAAGCATATCAAATTCATCCAAAGTATATATTCTATTCTGGAAATGCACTTAGTTTTGTTATTAACAGAATCTTAAAAATATATATTGGCAGAACAACTCCGTCTGGTATGATAATTTCAGTGAAGGGTGATGACAGATATGACTGAAATGTTTAGAAACAATTTTATTTATACTTTAATCGGCGATGATATTCCAGAAGGACAAAGATTAGATAGAGTAATTGGCTCTATTAGCGATGATAAAAATAATGAAAATTAAGCATTACAAGATGAGCAACAACCTGATCCTGGGCATGATTTACATGAGACTAATGATAAAGGAATTTTGCCAAATAGGGAAACAAAAAAGTTGTTGGAGATTTGAATAATATCGATACCTGTTTGTTGTCGTTTGTAGAATTGAAACATACTTTGTTGGTTATCAATCGCATAGATTTGTTTATGAAACATTTAACTGAGCAATACCTAATTGTTTAGCATTGATCACATCAACAACATTAAATGTGATAATCGTAAAAAAATAGATCTGGTAACACCAAGAGAAAATAGTAAAAGAGGAAATACTGGTGGTGTTTGATATATCATACAAGTAGTCTCATTACATATGGAGAAAAAAAGAATGAAATTTAAGTCAATACGAGCTTATGGGAATATCACAAAATTCATTCTCAATCAATAAAATGTGTATCCGACAGTAAAACTTGATCAGCAGTATCAAAGTGAACATTTGATAGATTTAGTTTCACATATGATGATCAATGACGTTTCTTAGCTCTGCTTTAGTAAGACATTTGTGAGCAAACATCAAAACCTCATCTTTACCGAATTTTAGTGTTACAAATGCACTATCATTAAGCTTTTTTATAATGATGTTAGTAATATCCTATCATTTATCAATAACGTCAGCAGAATAAGCATTATCACTTGAAAAACTGCTTCATCCAGCTCCCTATTATATAATATATTAACGTTTTGATGATATTGTACTTCGCTAGTCATCGTATAAATTAGATACAAATAGAGCATAATATGGATTTAATGAAAAGACTTGCTGAAATATATTTAAAAGATACAATCGCAAGTGATACAATCGCTAAGGATAAAGTCGCCAACAACACAATCACTAACGATATAATACAAAAATTTGTTAGCTATAGCAAAGATGATATTTTGAACAACAACGAAACCGACGACGATGAAGTAATCGAAGTCGCTGGCAGAAAATCTTTTTACAGCATTCTGAAAACTGGGCTATATAATGTTAAGTATCATATTGCTAAAAAAAATAATAAAATTCAATTTTAGTGTTCCCGAACAACAAATATTTGGGCAGCTTATCAATCCTTTTTAAATATTATACTTCCAGGCCGACAGACAAATATAAAATTCGATTTTATATTTGTCAAGATTGTTAACGTAATGGCTACCTCTGACGATTGCAGACAATATTTCATATCGTTATGTAAACCAGTAAAATGTAAATCTATCAAAGGTAAATACGAGGAAATCTACAGAAACATTATTTCGTAATTTTTTTTGGCTGTGATCAACTATTGCATTTATCGCTGAACCATTGCCACTTTATTAAAATTTTATTGTCAAAGAACCTGGAAAAATCCCGGAGTGAACCACCGACCGACAAGAAGCTATATTTGCAACCTTTCTCTTGTACCAAAATTGGTCGGACCTGAGGCTCGAACCCACACAGACAGGCAAGATGGCATTGAGTCGTAACGGTGAGCGCTTTAGACTACTTGGGATCCCAAAAGAACTTGCTCATCTCAGGTGAGCTCAACAGTGAGAAATATACATAAGGAGAACTTGCATTGAGCTGACCGAGCATCTTCCTATTCTTTATAGTTTTCATTAGGGATCTGCTATCACTCGGTTGGCAATGCGTCTTATTCGTAATCCAATGATCACAGGTTCAATACCTATCTATGCTGATTCTGTCTCTGGCATGATATTGCCTGCGATGTGCTGAATATGCTATTAAAATAAATCAACCACAAATAATTGCAGTTAAAATCGAGATAAAGGCATCTATTATCTCAAGATCTTATATGAGTTTTTAGTATGATGTCCGCTTTCGTTTCCTCAGTAGTAGCTCACCACCTGAAGCCCAAGCATGAATATGGTGCTCTTCTACTGCTAGCTGCATGTAAATGACAAGGCGCAGTTCAAAATGACAATATTCAAAGGGTCCATAAAACAAAACATTGGAGTCATTGAAACCCATAAAATTCCATTTGTTCTTGGTGTCATAGCGGTTTCACTTTCCATTTCAACCGTTTACTCTCCTTGGCAAAGTAAGAACAGCCAAAGATGGCCAGGAGGCCAATGACGTTAAACACCTTTCTTACGACGACACTACATGGAATTCTGGGAAACAACCCTACCAACTTTTCTGCTAGTTTTAACACATTGGCATGTTGTTTCATCCATTCTTTTGTGAGACGCGATGAGTCTGGTTGAGGTGTTGGTTTCGATATGGAGTTAAATTGACGAGGAATTGTCGATCAAAAGAACAATAAAGGTGTGCTTTGATGTACATATGTGTAGTGTAGTCGTTATGCAATATAAAATACAACTACATGGAGTATCGAGTTTGTTATCCATCGCAGGACAGGAAAGATATTATGTCTGCACCGTGACGTGATGAAGGAATTCTAGGAAGCTGCATTTGTGACACATTGAATACTAGGGTAAGTCTGTTGAAACATTTAATCGAAAAAGCGAATGTCAGTCTGAACTGTCAAACTTACATGCCCTACATGAACAATAAGTTGTTGGCCTTATTAGGTGAAAATATAATCAAGCCGACTAAAGGAGCTAAAATCTCTTCACGTGAACAATAATAATTCAGAATAATGCAAATCATATTTGAAATTACCAACAACTAAAAAACTAAACATTATTTGACTTGTATAAATTCGTGAAAATTATGTATGTCACTAGTGTGCAAACACTGTTGTCGACCTCGTCGAGATATGGAGAAATTTAAAATGAGATCAACATTTCCATATCACTAGAATTATATATATATATATATATATATATATATATATATATATATATATATATATATATATATATATATATATATATATATATATATATATATATATATATATATATATAATATCAATGGATATTGATTAATACAAACCATTTCACAGGAACAAAAGGACGGGAAAGAAAAAAGTTATAACGATCGTGATTATCAGAACATATATATTGTAGTTTCTAACGAAGGAAGGCGATCAGTACACTGCTTCAGCGGGTAAAAATCCAAACTAGAAGTTGCGCATATGTGCAGAGCGGTTACCTACACTTAATGTTACAACGAACTACACGAAGAGAGTTTATGTTGTTTCAAAACTGTGTCTCCACGAGGCAATTCTTAGCTGTATGTCCGAATGTGAACTTAAAGCACAGACCAATCCACAATTGTACATTTATTTTCAATTATTAAACACTATTAGTGATAAAGAAATCGAACAATAGCCTTAAGTTAAGAAATCTAATAGGACCAATTTAAGAACCTGTGCTCGTTACGTATCAATGAAATGGATATATTGAGAAACTGTTAGTAAAAACGTAACGCGTTCTTTTCCAGAAAAGGACCCATTTTAGCGCTTTATGTTAAAATGAATGCTCTGTAAAATTAGTTAATATATAAAATAATTTCATTTGTGAAAAAGAAGTACTCATTGAAGTTGTTAGCAACGAAATAGAGTTCTCTTGCAAACATCAAGTTCTCTTCGCGAAATGTACCCATTTTATCAATGCATAAAAACAAATATTAAATGTTATGTAAAATGAGTTACTTCAAACAATTAATCCATTCTAACAATTGTGCTAGATACGAAAAACAGTGGGTGTTGAATTAAAGACACTACACAAGCCGTTTTTGGATCTTGTATGAAGTGTCCAATCGTGTAAGCATGTTCGAATTACATGTTCGGTAAGCCTATGCCATTGCACTCTTCATACACAAGATCCAAAACGGCTTGTGTAGTCACTTCTATCCCACACTTGCTATTGGAAGAAATTGCGTGTAAACAAATGACTATATCTCGAACATGTTATCTATCGCGTCACACATACCGTCCAATACTCCATACATACTAACCAAAAAGCGTTTAGTGTTCCCACACTATCAAAAGAAATGACTATTGTGTATTCTTTTTTAAGCGTTGTCAAATTTTGTAAAGCGCTTAGAGCTTCTAAAGATTAGGCGCTATATAAAGTCCTCGTTATTATTATTATTATTATTATTATTATTATTATTATTATTATTATTAAAAGGAGATTCGATGGCATATACGTACTATCCAACACAGCGACTACACTATCCAATACATCATACACTAACTAAAATCCCTCTCCTCTATCACTGACTAGTATATCTATGTTTATCAATTTTATAAAATATCAAGACAAATAACCATTTATATTTTATTTAGAATAGTCTTTTATCTTCTAATCACATTTTTACATTGCACAACACATAACAAAACAATCCTATGTCTTTTTTCCCTATTTCTCTCCTTTTGAATTGATTCACCTACATATGCACTTCATATACAGAGATCTGATCCCCTAATCACAGCCACGGACGCTCAGCAAAAGTTTGAAACTTTGTCCGTAGGTGTGTTATCCAAAGCGTGAGAAATATCCTGTGAATACTCACACAACCACTCCGGTTGCTACACAGTAATACAGTAAAAAATATTTCGACAGTTTCGATCATAAAGAAACTCATCACTATGAGCGACCCGATATCTAACACAATCAATAGATTCATCACAATCGAAAAAGATAGCAAAGGAAATCAGACAAGAGCAAAGAAGCCGTGTCAGTCGTAAAGATTTTTGGGAAAAATTTATGTAAATCCGCAAAACAACCTTCTTAGCAATGATGAACTTGGAGATGCCGTCCGTACAAACACTCTTCATAAACAAGATCCAAAACGGCTTGTGTAGTCACTTCAATCCCACACATACTATTGGAAGAAATTGCGTGTAAACAAAAGACTATATCTCGAACATTTTATCTATCGCATCACACATACCGTCCAATACTCCATACATACTAACCAAAAAGCGTTTAGTGTTCCCACACTATCAAAAGAAATGACTATTGTGTATTCAATTTTAAAGCGTTGTCAAATTTTGTAAAGCGCTTACGGCTTCTAACGATTAGGCGCTATATAAAGTCCTCGTTATTATTATTATTATTATTATTATTATTATTATTATTATTATTATTATTATTATTATTATTATTATTATTATTATTATTAAAAGGAGATGCGATGGCATATACGTACTATCCAACACAGTGATTAGACTATCCAATACATCATACAGTAACTAAAATCCCTCTCCTCTATCACTGACTGGTATATCTGTTTATCAATTTTATAAAATATCAAGACAAATAACCATTTACATTTTATTTAGAATAGTCTTTTATCTTCTGATCACATTTTTACAATGCACAACACATAACAAAACAATCATTTGTCTTTTTTCCCTCTTTCTCTCCTTATGAATTTCTTCACCTACATATGCACTTCATATACAGAGATCTGATCCCCTAATCACAGCCACGGACGCTCAGCAAAAGTTTGAAACTTTGTCCGTAGGTGTGTTATCCAAAGCGTGGGAAATATCCTGTGAATACTCACACAACCACTCCGGTTGCTACACAGTAATACAGTAAAAAATATTTCGACAGTTTCGATCATAAAGAAACTCATCACTATGGGTGACCCGATATCTGACACAATCAATAGATTCATCACAATCGAAAAAGATAGCAAAGGAAATCAGACAAGAGCAATGTATCCGTGTCCGTCGTGAATATTTTTTGGAAAAATTTATGTAAATCCGCAAAAACAAACCTTCATAGCAATGATGAACTTGGAGATGCCGTCCGTACAAACACCCCCGGTGTACATGGTTGAATAAATGCAATTTCTAGCGCATTAGCAATAACTTAAGAGTACGAACATATTTTATTCACTCGAGTAGTTTATATTGTTCATAAGAGATGGTATACATTGCGCTTTATCGACAAGAATGATCCAAATGTCTGTTTGCGGCGAGCACAAAGGTCATCAGAACGTGAGACATTACTTTTGCTCGCTTCATGATAAAACTCAATCTCAAAGCTGGCATACGTGTGCTATTCGTAACGCAAGCAAAGCACCTACTTGAAATTGTGTGTACACCGACCGAATAATATCTACGAGTGACACCATGAGTAACTAAATTGGGGAACACCAAACTTAGTGTCACCAAACAAATGGTTTACTTCAACCTTAAGTGAGAGAACACAACATTCATTTGCAAATAATGTTGTGGCTTAACCTGGAAAAATGAGATATAGAATACCACAAGGTGCAATTATATGTCCATTGCTGATGATATTATTTATTAATGGCCTACCAAGTTTTACAAGGATTTGAATTTCATATGCTGATCTCTATGCATATTACACAACATTAGTATTAAAACATATTAACTAGAAGTTTCTTTACATGATGTCCTAAGCAAGCAGAAGAGATGGTGTACATGTAATGGCATAGTGGTATATGCTTGTAAAACTAATCTATTACTTACACCAACACAGCGAAAAAGAACGAATCTTGGTAGTAATGAACTATGTCTGACATGAAAGGATACAATATTGTCAAAGGATCTGTCATAATAGACTACATGGTATTTAGGTAGATAATGACCTATTTTGGGCTGGACATATCAAACATATCAGTAAAAAGGTTCATTCAAGTTTATGGCTTCTCATTAGGATATGACATTTTCTGGCTAAAAGGTGCGGAAAAACTAGTTTACAACAGTTACATATAACGTTTTGTAGACTACAGTAATACAATGTGGGGCAATTCAAGTAATTAAAAAATAGCAAAACTAGCACATTTTCAAACAACAGAATTCGGGCTTATATCGATGCAGGAAGAAAGCAAGGAAAATTTAGCTGGTAAGTTAAAAATGTGATATATCAAAGAGTCCGGGTTAGAAAAGCCAAATTAATGTACAGGATATCCAATGATAGTGCACCTGTATGTTTACAATCACTATTCCAGTAATGGCTACCCGGTAATACTTCCCATTTGTGTTTAACAAACAATATTAAATTCCCAAACCAAATAGGAATTTATTCAAAAACAGTTTCCAGTACTCTGGAACTTTGCTCTGGAATAGTATTCCAGCTGCCATTAGAAATGTCAAAGCTATGTCCTTCTTCCAAACTCAATACCTATATATACAGGGGCTTTAGAGATGCAGTTAAATAATAAATTCCTTTATCTGAGGGCCTCAAAACAGATCAGCTAACTGTAAAGTCATAATTTTCATCTGTTTTGTCTTCGTCAGTCAATACTTACTATGATTGGGAGTCTCATCAAACATATATACTAAAATATAAAGAGTTATATTAACAATGCTTGTGGTGCAATTTTACATTCATGTGGCAATCAAAATATAAACTTGTTAAAACCATTTCATGTATAGGTAGAGGTGATCTGCACTAATGGTATACACATATCTAATACATTTAAGGTCGACTTACCCTTTTTCCAATTTAAGTAATAAATTGCTTACTTTTCTTTTAAAAACACAAACTGGTAACATAAAGTCTTTTTAATACTACTTTGGACTCCAGCGATGAGACCTGATCAGATTGCATTTTATTAAACTAAGACTTGTACAAAATTCATATATTATATAAAGTCTTGTAAAATAAAAACTGCATTTAATTGTTCTGTCTTAAATATAACAGATGCCAAAAGTTGAATTTCTAAAGCCCCGAAAAAAATACACTATCATGTTAAATATAAGGACTTAATAATCCTAACATGTTTATTTCTCTAGAATTTAGACTGGCATGAAGGTTTTTAACAAACACATTTTTTTATATTTTATCTAACATTTTGGGTAATAATTCTAATTGTACATTCTGCATAGCATTCAGTTTTGACACATCAGGAATGTTGATTATTGCAAATGATTTCTGCAATAAAAATGTTACTGTATGCAATGGCAATTGTGAAACTTCTATAATTATTTCAATACCTTCTATGTGTTCTTTGAGCATGTTATTGCTAAAACGTGCATTTCTTATGTACAAATTATATATCACATAATGTATGAAAACACACACACACACATACAAACACACACACACACATATATATATATATATATATATATATATATATATATACATACATACATACATACATACATACATACATACATACATACATACATACATACATACATACATACATACATACATACATACATATGTGTAGCAGCTGCCTAAGAATGTGCAATATCCACTTTGTACAATAAAACTATTAAATCAATTTTCACACAGAAATAAAACTTTGGTAGTTACTCGTACAATTCAATATTTACAATGACTTCCATTTCCAAGGTAAAATTGCAAAGAATGATAATTGATGTAAACACATGATTATTGTAGATGTTAAATTTCCATGGTACCATGATTTTAGCTATCAAGCTCTCTGTATCACATACATACAGGGATTCAGAAAGCTTAATCGTTTAAACAATGTTCAGGAGATCTAAGTGTGGAATTAGACCAACTGAGGAAACTTCATACAGATTTTGTAATTCCACCCCAGCCTTATCCTTAATGTATTGGAGCCAGGTGCAATGCAGTGGGGTGGTTATTACCCATCTCACTACACATGATTACCAGAAAATGCAGAGATGCCCACATACCAGTAATAGTTGTTGTGAGATACCGCTCTGCAGATCACTTTTGCTGGTAATGAATATGTCAACTTTTGTTTAAAAATGTATACAGTCTATTATTTCATTATAGCTAATATGCTTAAAAGTTTATTTAACGTAAGAAGTTTCAAAATGTTTAGCGAGACTGCTTACCAAATGAGACATATTCTTAGATTAGATTTTTGCAACCACTGTGAAAGAATTTTAAAATTGTAAGCCGTTTAAAAACAGACATGCATGCACATGCAAATGATAAGGACTGTTATTTACAGTAGATACTTATCGAGTAGGTTATTTTTTTATTATCTGGTTTCATTGTGAGTGCCTCACTCTGCTAAAGAAATCCAAGCTGACGATGATATAAGGATAACATTCTTATGTAAATATATCTTCATGTGTAATTAGCCAATCCTATTTAATCACAATGCAGCCGTCTCTGACTACTGCAAATGATGGCCAAAACCTTTGCGCTATCCATTATAACATAACACTACACTTCATATGGAACACTCAGTGCTCATGACAAAATAAAAACCGTGTAAAATTTTGATTCATGTGTATTGTACAAAGGAA
>JAEAOA010000091.1:82500-197500 GCA_016746295.1 Potamilus streckersoni
GAAAGGTAAGTTTTTAAGTTGAAAACTTTAGAAGCAAAATTGATCAGTCAAAATAATTAGAATCATCTATTTTATTTTGTAGTAGTTACTTCAATCAATTACCCTAATCATTAGTATCTGTTAACAAGAATCGCAAGTTTGATTATTGATTGTTTCATTTTGAAATGTCAGTGGAAACAACCGACTAATCAGTTACTGCAACAACTGTGTCCATGACCAAAGTACTTGATAATTAGCTGTGGTCGGGTCTCTCGGTGATAACTATTAGCTTGACTACTAGACTGGGTCTTGTGCATGCCCGTACCAGTCCTGCATAGAAAAAAATATGCATGACGGACAAACTATGCAGAAATGTGAAATGAGAGAGAAAAGGACTTTCCGCTGAATTAAAACCTTCAAACAAATATTACACAAAGTAACCTACAAGAAATAGTTCTTCGTAACGACGTGTGCACTTTTCCGTGGGATTTATATACAGTGTTCACAATTATACAAAGTTTCAAACCACGCCGATATAGTACATATCTCAATTTAATTGCTTCACATAATGGATTTAATGCTTTGTTGTTCTTCTTCTTCTTTCTTAAACATATTATGCTATAAAAACAAATTATTATTAATTACAGACGAAAATGTTCACAGACCGCTCAATACACAACTGCCTACAATAAATCTTAACTCCGTTCAAAGGACAAATTTATGTACTTGTATGTTACATAAATAAAATATACCTCTAGTATGTACACTGTATCAATGATATAAAACTCGTATAAATATTTTATCAAAAGGAAGCTCGGCAAGATTGGTTTCCTTTTAATAAAAAATGCACACCTCTCGCAGTATATCATTGATACAGTGTATATTCTAAACACACGCACATATATCTATCTACCTTCGTACTTATCTATCTATCTATCTATCTATCTATCTATCTATCTATCTATCTATCTATCTATCTATCTATCTATCTGTCTGTCTGTCTGTCTGTCTATCTATCTATCTATCTATCTATCTATCTATCTATCTATCTATCTATCTATCTATCTATCTGTGTCTGTCTATCTATCTATCTATCTATCTATCTATCTATCTATCTATCTATCTATCTATCTATCTATCTATCTATCTATCTATCTATAGACACAGACACGCATATAAATATATATATATATATATATATATATATATATATATATATATATATATATATATATATATATATATATATATAAGAAACATACATATATACTTTACGTACAGATTTACAGATTTATTACATGTACTTTGGATCATGACTTGGAAATTCCTGTTGACCAGAATAGGTGACATTTTATACTGACAAACAACCATTTAGCCACTATAAAAGAGGAAATATTACTTTACTAGTCACATACCGGGAAAGTGGAATTGAAAGTAAAACAGACAGGATAAAGTGTGTAATAGGCAAAGAGTTGGGTAAATAAGAGAAGCAGTGAATAACATCGGCTTATTTCTATTTTAGGTCTGAAGAATGATGAACAGGTCACTTGTATTAATGGCTCTTGTTGCGATTCGCTGTATCCAATCACAAGGGTCCATTAATACTACGGAACAAAGTATCCAATCACAAGGGTCTATTTATACTACAGAACAAAGAATCAAGTCACAAGATTACATTAATCAAACTGAACGTAATCCCAATTTACGAAGCAATGAAGATGCACAAATTTTTACTGCTGGGAATACAAAGTGTAGGCCAGACAATGAATGTGGTTATCATCAGAGCGAAAAATATAAGTGGTGCTATACTGACTACAGCGACAATTGGGATTTTTGCTGCACTGGAGAATGCTGGTGGAATCAAAATGCTTCTTACATGTGGTGTCAATCAGGAGACAGATGGACATATTGTGGAGGTGATCATATACATGATATCCAAGGGAGACAATGTCTTGCAACATTTCCATGTGGATTGCACCAAGAAGTCTCCGGAAAATCTGAGAAATTTTATTGGTGCTACGTCGATTTGGCTCATAATTGGGACTACTGTTGTGTACCATGGAACCTATGCCTGAAACGTGGTTACTCCTATAATTGGTGCCGTGTCGTTAATTCTCTATATAGCAACGTTTGGAAGGAATGTGTACCTGTAGATTAAAGCGACATTTCAGTACCTGATATCCACTCTTTAAACATCTCAAGCAAAATGCATACTCCAGCCTTGTGTGTGTGTGTGTTTGTGTGTGTATGTGTGTGTGTGTGTGTGTGTGTGTGTGTGTGTGTGTGCTTCACGGACTTAGCAGACCCTTTCTTATTGAAAATCGACTAAATGTAATTGTCGTAATGTATGGGAACAGATCAGTTCGGTCAATAAAGCAATTATGTTCAAAACAAATGTATTGATTTCTCTTCCACCTATAAATATTGATACTGCCGTATATAAATTCAGTGGGTTGGATGACATGATGCAGTGGGTTGGATGCTATGATGCAGTTACGTGATGGAACTTGATATCGCTAATCTTCTTTAACTCATCCATGCCACAGAGAAATCTGATTTTTTTATAAACCTTGCTATTCTTATCTCTGTCTGGATGTCTCAGTCTGGTCGGCTCAGCCACGATGTCCACACGCTATAAAGTAATTTTAGAAGGATGAAACCCTTGTTGTTTTATCCTGTGGATGACGGAGTTCAAAAAATTAACAAAAATCTACATAACTCAAAAAGATTTAGCAACTTAAGGTCTCCCCAACTAGAGAACACTGCATAATGAAGATTCTGAGAGAGAGAGAGAGAGAGAGAGACAGACAGACAGACAGACAGACAGACAGACAGACAGACAGACAGACAGACAGACAGACAGAGACAGAGACATAGAGACAGACAGAGACAAACAGTACTAGAAACCATAGTTAGTTCAGCGCATAGAATGGTGAATTTTATCCTATCTGTAAGTCTTACTCATTACTGTCATTAGAGATGCTGAGTAGAACGAAATATTAAGGAAAACACTTCCAGGCAAGCAGACTATACACATAACTGAAAACAAATGAAAAATTAAAACTCTCTCAATAGCATCCGCTTATAAAGCAACAACTCAAAGTGTGTTATATGAGACCTGCCTTCTCCGAACTTTGAAAAAATCCCACAAACAGCACAAGTTGAATCAAAAATTGTAAAAACAAAATATAAAATTCCTGCACTTACCATAGAGAGCGGTTCATTCAGAAGTCGACACTCTGTTCCACAAGATTTTTTCCATTACACTAGTTACAGCAACAGTTGCCATATTTCCACGAAAGACAATATATATTTTCAAGAATGTCATGACGAATAACTTTCCGTTCCTATTTAGAACTGTTTTTGTGATCTGTACAGTATTGTAAAATGTGGTGTCCAGAAATTATGAAACTGCAATCCATCAGTTATATAATTTTATTTTCTCAAACATTTCTACTGAGATGGATCATTTGGAACGCATGCTTTTTCATAGGTGTGAAATCGGAAATTTCAATTCGTAGTAGATTATATTTGTTCGTGTTGGAACATCTGGAAACATGTACTCTCATTGAAAAGATAATCATTTAGGTTATTCTCTTTTGTCATGTAAAAGTCTCTGATCCATAGTATTTAAAGTGCCTGAGTTTCTAAGTTCGGATAATACAAATTAACTCCAGTCCGATTTCATTGCATCGCCTAAATCCTTTGTGTGCGACAGTTATATTAATATGACAAAATTATTAAAATGACTACCTCGGTCAAGATAATCATTTAACATAACGACACCATAGGAGTATTAATGGGGTCATTGAGGTGTATAAATCCAGGCAGGAGATACCCAATTTTATTTGTTACCTGACAAAAGCGCGCAATCAGTAGCAAAGAAGAGAGTAAAAGCCAACATGTATATGTTAAGAAAACAATTTATTTCCCTAGAAAACAATGTAAAAATTGGCAAATAGACTTACAGTTTGTGAATATAAATCAAAATTGGACCCTCAGAATAAAAACACAAGTCTTATCACTAAATACTCCTATTAGAAAACAAGATTGAATCCCGACGACGTACAAATATGGAATGCGATGACGTTAGATATGGTCCAGTGTACGAATATCATCAATTCCTCACCTGAATCACAGTATTTAATACCGAATAATTCCAGAATAAATTTCCATGAATATCTTTCAGAATTGTTTACAATAAAGTTAACTTGCTGAGTTTCCAGGGAAACAAATTATTATGTCCAAAAATCAGATGAAGAACAAACAATCTGGCAACAAATAAAAACAATTTGTTCCTTCAAGATATTAGAAGAATAAGTTTGAAGAATATTAAAAATGAGTATTTAGAAACCCAAAACATCATTTGAAGTCTCGCAAGATTGGTCAGGTGGTGTCTTACTATATGACCTTGAGCACGTACACCAATTTGTCCCCACTTGAAAATCATAATAAACCGTTGTTTACACATAGCAATCATATATAGAAAGCATGCCCCTAATACTGACGAATAATTTTAAATTCATGTTAATTCTGTCTCCAGCCCAAAAGGAATTAGGGTAACTAAAAATAATTCTCACGTAATATGTTTTCGACTGAACTAAACAAACCTTGGTAAAGGAAAATATCTCATTACTGAAAATAATCCCTGTTCCAACAAAAATATTCATTGCAATAATATTCAATGAAACAAAAATGAATTAGAGAGAATATCAAAAGTTACACATAAGCATTATAATCACATTCACGTAAGACTTGCTGATATAAAATCGTTCTTCAACAACTACGGAATTTCTATTAATCATTTGTGTTTCAGAGTATTCACCATGAATATATGGATGCTGTTTCACAGTTATGCTCTCAACAATTTCAACGTCATAGTAAACTTGTATTTGCTCGTGTTGGGACATTAGGAAACACGTGCTCTTAACCAAGTTATAATCTTTTTAATTATTATTTTCTAATGTCTGTAATGTTAAAAAATTATTCTATATTTCTGAATTTGGAAGATCGGTTATTACCAATTAACTGTTGTGCAATTCGATTCCATCTCTTAAATTCCCAGTCAGGGACAGGTACAACTAAATTAACTAAATGCTTAACAGAGCTATCCATGTCGACATATTCATTTGGCATATTAACATTCCAACACTATTATAAAGACCATAATTCTTATCCTGAAGAGGATTTGGAGGTACAAACATGAGAACCAAAACTTTATGTACATAATGAAACTCCATTCCTTTGTATTTCTGTCATACCATAATTTCATCATGATTTTACCTTGTCACATATACCTAATATTTCATTATTAACTTCAACTGACAATTTTGGCCGTCTATCATTTGATATTGATCTTGCTATTGTAGCTATTTCTTACTGTCAAATTTTCAAACATTATTTTTCTTGTTGACACAAATTTTCATACCTAGTTGTCGAATTTGATATCGAGTATAGATCTTTCATCGTGGCAGTACACAAGTGCAAATGTATCTACTTCATTTTCATAATAAAATTTGTCATGGATATTACTTAAATCCCGCTTGATAATGACATCTGTTTCAAGTTTATGGCGATTTATTCGAATAGCTTTTGCTCTTATAATACGAACGCCGCTGTCAAGTGCGTGCTTGCAACTATCAAATTTCATAAACTTTGTAACAAAATCGCGATGAAGACCTTTTGTCTTTTTCGTTATTTTATTATTATCTATCAAAAAGGCCTATATCCTCCTGCGTAATCTAACAAAATATTTGATGACGCTCGAGTTCATTTCACATTTGAACTTACCAATAACCTTTTTATTTTTGTTATCATGAAATGTACTGTCACGAGGGTAATTGCAAAGATCTAACAGATGCCGATTATCGTATATATCCTGACAGACGTTCACGTTCCATTTCATACTCTAGCGTGTCGGCATCAGTAAACAATTTTGTTGGACTGCCACTGATTTTTAACAAAATTATAATGAAAATCTAAATGAGTCACTTCGATAAATTCAAGACGGAAACAACGACGTAAATCGCATTGTTTAGTTTTAGATTTGTATTTCTTCTTTGCATTGCGACAAGATTCTCATTAAACATTTTCATACTGACATAAGCATCGTCTGGCACAAGTTTTTTTTTCTGCTATTGATATTATTAACTAGCTCGATATTTACTCGTTTTCAAATATTTTCTATCGTCTTACCAACTACGGAAAGCTTAAAAAAATTCTAAATAGGTTTTCGTTACAGCTCTTTTCGAAGTAAATGTAACCTCTCATCCACCGCTCCTGATTAAACCTTAAATTTCTGAATTTTTCGCAAATTAACACCAGATTCTACTGCTTGTTTTAAAACTCTGTAATGCAAAAAACATAATTTTTCTTATCGAGTAAATTTGGTACGATTTTTTTTTTATACAATAGAATTTTGTCTTGTTGATGGTATCGCTTGCTGTTGTTGACATAACATACTATAATCTATTATCATTGATAAAATTTGCATTTCTCAGGTCAAGACGTTTCATCAAATTTACTCCAATCGTCGAGATAGTCGTACGGAAATACTCTTCTTTTAGTCAGTAGGTTATATTTATCTCTAAAACAATCTTCATGGTTATTAAACTCGCTACAACCATTTACCAGTTCATCTAACGATGATGCAATAACCTGAAAGCTGACAATATAATGCAACTTATCTAAAGTAACTGACATACTTTTCAAACTTATTTGGAATACATTTAATCACATTATCAAGTTTAGAACGAGATTTTATGTCAGGATCAAGAACGCGTCTACGATGATATAGCTAGCATATCCTCGAAAGTTGTGAAAGAACAAGGAATACAATTTGGAGCAGGAAAACTTAAATTACATTTATTATCAAAAGCTCCACGGAAATGTTCTGTTATATGGTAATGATCTGGTATTTTTTATTATCAGGCGAGTCAAATGCTTTTTCAAAAATATGACAAATTTCCACTTGCTCGTGATCAGATGTCTATTAAGATGTCAGTTATATTATCAGAGTTATTCTTTTAGACGATTGAATATCTTATCAAATTCGCTGACTGCTTAGGAAGCCAAACAGCTGCATTTTTACGGCGATATAACATGATTGGTTTCGAATCAGCACAACAAACTCGTACGCCACTCTGCATGACATTGAGTTCTTATTGTACTCAATTTGTCAGGTTTATTTCCTGCGCTAATTACGCTGAAATAAACACTAGAAATCAACGTATATAACGAAATAAATTTTCAGTTTAAGATTTTAAGATTATGATTGACAAACTGTAAAAAAATAACTATTTTTGGGGGGACGGCATTGTTATTCATTGTACGTCAAGACAGTACAACAAATGATTTATTAATATTGTATTGTCTGTACGACCGTACAAGCAGCGATAACATTACAAATTTTTATTATTTCGTTTACTATACTGTCTGCCAATTAGTCCATTTAAGTTTTTAATCCAAGGGTAATGATTCCTGTAAAACAGCAAGTTTATTATCGATTGTGACGCTTTTTTCTAAAATATATCTCAGGTAGACGTTTTCTTTTTCATCTAGTCCGAAACATTTATTGGAACATTATTTTGCTTATCAAACCTTGATATTTGATTTATGTAACTGGAAAGTCAATACCATTGAAATTTAATTTTAATACGTGACTAAAATACTTGTAAGCACGATCAGCATGTTTTTATGCTGAAAATAGTGCAGAAAGTGTAGCCCACTGAAAACATCTATCAACGTTTTTACGTTTATACAGCATTTTTGTTTCTTATTTTTTTAGCAGGTCATTATACGAAGTACGACGTAATGCGTTATATTTTATTGTGTGAAATAAAATATCCGCAATAATTTCAAACTTCAAACCCGAATCCGATTCGGTGAATTTTTATATCTTTCTTCCCAAATTTCCTGGTGTATTTCATTAGCTAAAGTTGGAAGATCAGTCCAAAGCAAAACACGCCTTGTTTTTGCATTAATGTAAGGATGTGCAGTTTCCTTGTTGGTTGATTCTTCCATCCCAAGCAGCTTTGAAAATATAATGTGATATTGCACCAACAATCTAAGACCGTTATAATTTTCAAGTTCATGTTTTACAGTTCACTCTAGCAAATGATATAGATTTATTGCAGTAAAATTTACCAGTATGATTTGTTTATCGAACCGATAACTGTTGTCAAATCCTGCAAAGGCAGACACTATTTTTGTAGGTTCTCCCATAAGGTTATTCTTAGCTATATCACATAATTTCAGAATTGCTATATAATAGTGTAATATTATATCTCGAATTGTTTTTTCGATCGATAACTCAGAGATTCTCCAAACATATGTTATACGCCATATAATAACAAAATGACCAGATTATCGCCAGTTGAAAAACCAATTAAAGATATACAAATCTTTGCAATATAATGACATAATTGTTTAGATATATATGTTTAAAAACGGTGAAGCAAAAGGCACATCAAATTCATCCAAAGTATATATTATATTCTGGAAATGCACTTAGTTTTGTCATTAAAAGAATCTTAAAAATATATATTGGCAGAACAACTCCGTCTGGTATGATAATTTCAGTGAAGGGTGATGACAGATATGACTGAAATGTTTAGAAACAATTTTATTTATACTTTACTCGGCGATGATATTCCAGAAGGACAAAGATTAGATAGAGTAATTGGCTCTATTAGCGATGATAAAAATAATGAAAATTAAGCATAACAAGATGAGCAACAACCTGATCCTGGGCATGATTTACATGACACTAAAGATAAAGGAATTATGCCAAATAGGGAAACAAAAAAGTTGTTGGAGATTTGAATAATATCGATACCTGTTTGTTGTCGTTTGTAGAATTGAAACATGCTTTGTTGGTTATCAATCGCATAGATTTGTTTATGAAACATTTAACTGAGCAATACCTAATGGTTTAGTCATTGATCACATCAACAACATTAAATGTGATAATCGCAAAAAATAGATCTGGTAACACCAAGAGAAAATAGTAAAAGAGGAAATACTGGTGGTGTTTGATATATCATACAAGTAGTCTCATTACATCTGTAGAAAGAAGAATGAAATTTAAGTAAATACGAGCCTATGTGAATATCACAAAATTCATTCTCAATCAATAAAATGTGTATCCGACAGTAAACTTTGATCAGCAGTATCAAAGTGAACATTTGATAGATTTAGTTTCGCATATGATGATCAATGACCTTTCTTAGCTCTGCTTTAGTAAGACATTTGTGAGCAAACATTAAAACCTCATATGTATCGAATTTTAGTGTTATAAATGCACTATCATTAAGTTTTTTCTAATGATGTTAGTAATATCCTATCATTTATCAAAAACGTCAGCAGAATAAGCATTATAACTTGACAAACTGCTTTAGCCAGCAAACTATTATTTAATATATTAACGTTTTGATGATATTTTACTTCGTTTGTCATCGTACAAAATTAGACTCAAATAGAGCATAATATGGATTTAATGAAAAGACTTGCTGAAATATATTTAAAAGATACAATCGCAAGTGACACAATCGCTAATGATAAAGTCGCCAACAGCACAATCACTAACGATATAATACAAAATTTGTTAGCTATAGCAAAGATGATATTTTGAACAACAACGAAACCGACGACGATGAAGTAATCGAAGTCGCTGGCAGAATTTTTTTTTACAGCATTCTGATAACTGGGCGATATAATGTTAAGTATCATATTGCTAAAAAAATAGTAAAATTCAATTTTACTGTTTCCGAACAACAAATATTTGGGCAGCTTATCAAGCCTTTTTAAAAATTATACTTCCAGGCCGACAGACAAATATAAAATTCGATTTTATATTTGTCAAGATTGTTAACGTAATGGCTATCTCTGACGATTGCAGACAATATTTCATATCGTTATGTAAACCAGTGAAATGTAAATCTATCAAACGTAAATACGAGGAAATCTACAGAAACATTATTTCGTAATTTGTTTGGCTGTGATCAACTATTACATTTATCGCTGAACCATTGCCACTTAATTAAAATTTTATTGTCAAAGAACCTGGAAAAATCCCGGAGTGAACCACCGACCGACAAGAAGCTATATTTGCAAGCTTTCTCTTGTACCCAAATTGTTTGGACCTGAGGCTCGAACCCACACAGACAAGCAAGATGGCATTCAGTCATAACGGTGAGCGCTTTAGACTACTTGGGATGCCGAAAGAACTTGCTCATCTCAGGTGAGCTCAACAGTGAGAAATATACATAAGGAGAACTTGCATTGAACTAACCGAGCATTTTCCTATTCTTTATAGTTTTGATTTGGGATCTGCTTTCACTCGGTTGGCAATGCGTCTTATTCGTAATCCAATGATCACAGGTTCAATACCTATCTATGCTGATTCTGTCTCTGACATGATATTGCCTGCGAAGTGCTGAATATGCTATTAAAATAAACCAACCAGAAACAATTGCAGTTAAAATCGAGATAAAGGCATCTATTATCTCAAGATCTTATATGAGTTTTTAGTATGATGTCCGCTTTCGTTTTCTCAGTAGTAGCTCACCACCTGAAGCCCAAGCATGAATATGGTGCTCTTCTACCGCTAGCTGCATGTAAATGACAAGGCTCAGATCAAAATGACAATATTCAAAGGGTCCATAAAATAAAACATTGGAGTTCTTGAAACCCATAAAAGTCCATTTGTTCTTGTTGTCATAGCGGTTTCACTTTCCATTTCAACCGTTTACTCTGCTTGGCGAAGTAAGAATAGCCAAAGATGGCCAGGAGGCCAGTGACGTTAAACACCTTTCTTACGACGACACTACATGGAATTCTGGGAAACAACCCTACCAACTCTTCTCCTACTTTTAACACATTGGCATGTTGTTTCATCCATTCTGTTGTGAGACGCGATGAATCTGGTTGAGTTGTTGGTTTTGATGTGGAGTTGAAGTGACGAGAAATTGTCGATCAAAATAACAATAAAGTTGTGCTTGATGTACATATGTGTAGTGTAGTCGTTATGCAATATAAAATACAACTACATGGAGTATCGAGTTTGTTATCCATCGCAGGACAGGAAAGATACTATGTCTGCACCGTGACGTGATGAAGGAATTCTAGGAAGCTGCATTTGTGACACACTGAATACTAGGGTCAGTCTGTTGAAACATTTAATCGAAAAAACAAATGACAGTCTGAACTATCAAACTTACATGCTTTACATGAACAATAAGTTGTTGGCCTTATTAGGTGAAAATATAATCAAGCCGACTAAAGGAGTTAAAATCTCCTCATATGAACAATAATAATTCAGAATAATGCAAAACATATTTGAAATTACCAACAACTAAAAAACTAAAATTATTTGACTTGTATAAATTCGTGAAAATTCTGTATGTCACTAGTGTGCAAACAATGTTGTCGACCTCGTCGAGACATGGAGAAATTTAAGATGAGATTAACATATTTCCATATCACTAGAATTATATATATATATATATATATAGATCTATATATATATATATATATATATATATATATATATATATATATATATATATATATATAATATATATAATATATATATATATATATATATATATATATATATATATATATATATATATATATATATATATCAATGGATATTGATTAATACAAACCATTTCACAGGACGGGAGAGAAAAAAATTATAACGATCGTGATTATCAGAACATATATATTGTAGTTTCTAACGACGGAAGGCGAACTGTACACTGCTTCAGCGGGCAAAAATCCAAACTAGAAGTTGCGCATATGTGCAGAGCGGTTACCTACACTTAATGTTACAACGAACTACACGAAGAGAGTTTATGTTGTTTCAAAACTGTGTGTCTCCACGAGGCAATTCTTAGTTGTATGTCCGAATGTGAACTCAAAGCACAGACCAATCCACAACTGTACACTTATTTTCAATTATTAAACACTATTAGTGGTAAAGAAATCGAACAATAGCCTTAATTTAAGAAATTTAATAGGACCAATTTAAGAACCTGTGCTCGTTACGTATCAATGAAATGGATATATTGAGAAACTGTTAGTAAATCATAACGCGTTCTTTTCCAGACAAGGAACCATTTTAGCGCTTTATGTTAAAATGAATGCTCTGTAAAATTAGTTACTATATAAAATAATTTCATTTGTGAAATAGAAGTACTCATTGGAGTTGTTAGCAACGAAATAGAGTCCTCTTGCAAACATCAAGTTCTCTTCACGAAATGTACCCATTTTATCAATGCATTAAAACAAATATTAAATGCTATGTAAAATGAGTTTCTACAAACATTAAATCCATTCTGACAATTGTGATAGATACGAAAAACAGTGGGTGTTGAATTAAAGACACTACACAAGCCGTTTTTGGATCTTGTATGAAGTGTCCAATCGTGTAAGCATGTTCGAATTACATGTTCGGTAAGCCTATGCCATTGCACTCTTCATACACAAGATCCAAAACGGCTTGTGTAGTCACTTCTATCCCACACTTGCTATTGGAAGAAATTGCGTGTAAACAAAAGACTATATCTCGAACATGTTATCTATCGCGTCACACATACCGTCCAATACTCCATACATACTAACCAAAAAGCGTTTAGTGTTCCCACACTATCAAAAGAAATGACTATTGTGTATTCTTTTTTAAGCGTTGTCAAATTTTGTAAAGCGCTTAGAGCTTCTAAAGATTAGGCGCTATATAAAGTCCTCGTTATTATTATTATTATTATTATTTTTATTATTATTATTATTATTATTATTATTATTATTATTATTATTATTATTATTATTATAATTATTATTATTATTATTATTAAAAGGAGACGCGATGGCATATGCGTACTATCCAACACACCGACTACACTATCCAATACATCATATACCAACTAAAATCCCTCTCCTCTATCACTGACTGGTATCTGTATGTTTATCAATTTTATACAATATCAAAACAAATAACCATTTACATCTTATTTAGAATAGTCTCTTACCTTCTAATCACATTTTTACATTGCACAACACATAACAAAAAATAATCCTTTGTCTTTTTTTCCCTCTTTCTCTCCTTTTGAATTTCTTCACCTACATATGCACTTCATATACAGAGATATGATCCCCTAATCACAGCCACGGACGCTCAGCAAAAGTTTGAAACTTTGTCTGTAGGTGTGTTATCCAAAGCGTGGGAAATATCCTGTGAATACTCACACAACCACTCAGGTTAAAAACGTGGTTGCTACACAGTAATACAGTAAAAAATATTGCGGCGGTTTCGGTCATAAAGAAACTCATTACTATTGGCGCCCCGGTATCTGACACAATCAATAGATTCATCACAATCGAAAACGATTGCAAAGGAAATCAGACAAGAGCAAAGTATCCGTGTCCGTCGTGAATATATTTTGGAAAGATTTATGTAAATCCGCAAAAAACCTTCATATCGACGATGAACTTGGAGATGCCGTCCGTACAAACAACCCCCGGTGTACATGGTTGAATAAACGCGATTTCTAGCGCATTAGCAATAACATAAGAGTACAAACATATTTTATTCACTCAAGTAGTTGATAATGTTCATAAGAGATGGTATACATTGCGCTTTATCGACATGAATGATCCAAATGTCTGTTTGCGGCGAGCACAAAGGTCATCAGAACGTGAGACATTACTTTTGTTCGCTTCATGATAAAACTCAATCCCAAAGTTGACATAAGTGTGCTATTCGTAACGCAAGCAAAGCACCTACTTGAAATTGTGTGTACACCGACCGAATAATATATATAAGTGATGTATTACGAGACTACCATGCTAGCCTCAGATTCATACAAGAATGACACAAACCTTACGATAGTTTCCTTGACGACAAGAAATGGTACAAGGGCACAGTGTATTGCCTTGAGAGTTGTCAAATCTAGAGCGATCAACCATTCAATAGCTGGCGATGATTTACAAACGAATTATTGGCTACAGCCCTCACTTTGTATTCCATGGCAAGTTTGATAATGTTTTTTCTTTTCTAGCACAATTGTACGTTTCGTCCAAAACGTTCTTTTTTGTGACATTCTTCTCTATATTTTCCAAACTTACCGAACAGGTTTTGTGAGAAATATTTCCTGGTTTGATACGAAAGTGGCTCCTATTAAAATGATTTTTGGGTTTCCTTTCTTTGTCAGTTTTTATATTATAATATGACTATTATTTATGATTTTATTTCCCAAGTATGGACTATCTCGTACTATTTCTTTTCATCAAAAGTTGTTAATACCAGCTGACAGTTTGACCGAATTTTGTTTTTCCATTTGGTGTCCGACACATAAACGTATTAATTTCAAAGAAGGACCATAAAGCTCTACTATCTTCAAAAAAAAAGACTATAAAGCTATACTATATGCAAACCGTGCATTTGCATACAGTTGTTGTGCAAAAGGAGATGAAAGCGCACAAATATGCTACTTAAATATAAATGTACCATTTATCACCACATAGATGCAATTTACAACGTTTTGTGTAGTGTATAAAAATCTGAATAACTATCAGAAGAAAGGAGTAGGGTTTAAAAGATGAAACCGCACATACTATCAATCACCTTTATCAATATCCAATAAACACAATCCAAAATGTATTGTATATAGCCTAATATCCAACACCATTATGAGATAGGGGTATTGTTTAAAAGGAGACGAAATCTCACATAGTTTCCGAACATGCTTACACGATTGCACACTTCATACAAGATCCAAATACGGCTTGTGTAGTCTCTTCAATTCCACACTCACTATTGGAAGAAATTGCGTGTAAACAAAAGACCATATCTCGAACATAGTATATTCACCCTTGCACCAGAAACCGATGAAAACATTGGTTGTATTCTTTTTTAAAACAAACAACTAAGTAACAGAAAAGAATGAAAAATCAACAAGTTTAAAAACAGTCAACAAATAATTGATTTCCCTGGAGTAAAAAGTGAAAATGAAAAAATATGAACTATATTATTGTGAACTAAAATTCCATATATTCTTAGAAATTTCATCATTAGTCCACAATGAATAAAATCCTGAATTAATTGCAGTGGTATTTCAGCAAGATCCAACATTGAATGCCTTAATGTTATCTTAGTATCGAATGTGTAAAAATACAAGTCGTATAGAGGGTGGAGATGTACCAACAGTTTTTTGATGTTTCACTAGAATATAATCCAATATTTTCTTGTCTGAATTCACTCCAATTCCAACTAGAATTTCTGCTCCAAGAATATTATCAAACACTTTGTAATTTCCGTGAATAATAATTTGAATAAATACATAAATCTAGGTAAAAAGCACAACAATACAATTATTACGCTTTGGATGTTATGGTATGAATGAGGAATTTCTCAAGTATACAACATTGCATGAAACACTGATACATAAAAGCAGAAGCTGGATCACGGTCAAAAGTTAATTTCTAGAAAATTGTTGTCAAATCTGCTACTAAAAGTATAAAAAGAAATGTCAAAAATCAAGTATAGCATGTTTATCCCTGGGGAATACCATTGTCTTAGGGAAAGATTAGATAAATATGTTTACTTCTATTGATAATAATCCTAATGTTTAACCAATTCACATAGATATATCAGCTATGTATTGTTTTTACCAAAATCAGTTGTCCTATTCATATACGCAGCGAACATGATTTTGGACAAAGTCAAGATGAAATGTATATTATATATAATGATTAAGAAAATTTAAAAACTACAAATTAAATCTACATAAAAGTAGGGCAGACACCAAAGGACATAAGAAAACCACGAGACCAACTAATGAAATCCCCCCCCATTCAATTATATACATGCATAAAGTATTAACACAGAAACATTATTTGCAGAATAACATTAAAATAATTATCGGTGGCCTTAGAATTCTTGCACTATCAACGGGACAGACAGATGACATGTTTGTAGGTTTGGACGATCGGTCTCAGTGACATCTTTTCTCACAGCACATAGCTGAATGAAACATTTCTTACAGCACAGCGTTATACGAGATGCAAACTCTTGAAGGCCCCTGGTGAGAGCACTTGTCTTTTGGTACATTGTTGTTATTGTGAGTTTTTCGTCATTTTACATCACACGATAGGCTTTACATACAGGCTAGTGTAACTGGTGGAGGAAGAACCCGGAAAAGCGTCAGCTAGAACTATCGACACACAGGAAACTACTGGCAAGCTTTCTTACATACGCACATTGACCGAGACTGAGGCTCGAACCCACGCGGAGAGAGGTGATATGGCAGTGATCAATAAAGGTGCGTGCTTTAGATCGGTGTTAATTTTCAGGCCAGATATATGAGAGTGTCTTTAGGGTCGTTCCCATGCCAGACGCCTTAAGAAAATAGTCATTGAGCAGGAAGTACGTGGCAGTGCCTTGAAACGGTTTTGTGGGCGTAGTGATCAGGTCATCAAGATCCCTGTTTCAGGGTAATCAAACGAACTGTCTCGCGTATATTTTTGCTTTTATGCAACGGACCCAAACATGTGGCATGTAATGTTTGATAGTATGGAAATAATTGACAATAAGTCAAAGTGGCTCTAAAATTCCTGTTCGGTAACAAATCATGCTAAAATATTTTTGCTGCTGATACGGTGACCGACACTCATGATGCAGTCTAATGGTATACTTTCAAAGATCTGATGCTCAAACTTGAGTTTAGGCGTACTAGCCATTTTGTAAGCTGAGCTGCGCGTACATACCAATGAATAGGTTCATGCTGAACATGCCCTCGAGTTTGGCCGTCTTGAGAATGAAGCCTGACCCCATTGCTTGCATTTTCAATGTGTGCAATGTTTACAAGTCACTTTGTTATCGCGAGAAATATATAAGGGTGTCAACTTCCATGGAGAATCCTCTAACAATGTAGCTTGCGTCTTTATTCTGAATCACCCTACAATAGTCGTTAAGCGTTAGTTCAGCGGTGAGGTTTTCTGAAATGTCGGTTTATTAAAAGGGCATGTGGTTATTTAGCAGATTGATGGCGAACGCACGAAGAACCAGCTTATAAAGGCGGTTGTGATAGACGCATTAACGATACAGACACGTCTAGAAGCTGTGTTGGTGTTCTCGACGCCATGGTAAATAATATTCATTCACTTTCTTGCCTTTAGCTAGAGATCCTTGTAGATAAAGCGAATGTCTGTTTGGAAGAACGCCTCTTCACGTCACTGCACTCGCTCCTCAAACCTATATTCTTAATGATAGTAATCGAGCATTTATATAATTGTATGAATGGTGTCTGCCCGAAATGAATCGCCGCTCAATGCTGTCAATCTAGCTTTGCCCTGGATTATAACATTACTCTCAGCGATTGGTCTGTGCATTTAGTTCACTTTCGGAGCATACGGCCTTAGAACACAATTAATTTCACTATATTGTCTCTACATTTGTTTCTCAATACTGAACTTTCCACTGTGTGACAATCAATACAAATCATATGTTAATCTAAAATACCTTCAAAGATGACTTTACGGTTTAGTTCTTGTCAAGGGTTGACCTGAATTTTTTTGAGAGGCTGAATTGTAAACAAAACACCAGGCAACGGAACACAGAATTCACTTCCGGATCATCACCATGACCTTATTACTCAATGTGCACTGTCGCCGAAATACACACAGACAACCACACCATAAGCTCACATTTTAAAGAATAAACAATTGCCTTTAAATCCTTACCAAGAATGCCAAAATCTAACTCTAGTATCACCACCAATTTCAGAGAGGGAAAAGTGATCAAAAATAAACTGTGACTACATTCGTGGGAACTGAACCGGATTTTATTAATTGTGTACTGATTCCATAAGGCTAAGACCGGCCTCATGGAGCAAACCGTCTTGTAACAACATAAACTCTCTTCGTGCAGTTCTTTGTAGCATTATGTATATGTAACAGCTGTGCACATTTGCGCTTCTTCTAGTTTGGTGTTTTGCCCGATGAAGCAAATATATGTACTGATCGCTTTCCGTCGTTAGAAACTACGTTTATATTTTGTCAACCACCATTGTTGAGAAATATTCTTTCTCTCCCGCCTTCTTGTTCCTGTGAAATGCTTTCTATTCATCAATATCCATTGATTTAAATTATTCTAGTTATATGGAGATGTTGATCTCAACTTAAAATTCTCCATATCTCGACAAACACGACAACAGTTTTTGTTCACTAGTGACAGTAGCATAGAATGTTCACGAATTTATACAAGTCAAATAATTTCAGTTGTTGGTAATTTTAAAATATGGTTTGCATTTTCTGTACTATTATTGTCCATGTTGAAGAGATTTTAACCCCTTTAGTGGGCTTGATTACATGTTCACCTAATAAGGCCAACAACTTGATGCTCATGAAGGGCATGAAAGTTTGACAGCCCCGACTAACATTTGTTGTTTCGATTAAATGTTTATTTTTCGTCATTTAAATGTTTCAACCTACTGACCCTAGTATTGAATGTGTCACAAACGCAGCTTCCTACAATTCGTTCATCACGTCACGGTGCAGACATATTATTTTGCCTGTCCTGCGATGGATATCAAACCCGATACTCCAAGTATTTGTATTTTATATTGCGTGACGACTACATTACACATATGTACATCAAAGCATAGCTTGATTGCTCTTTTGATCGATAATTCATCGTCATTTCAACGCCATATCCAATACCAATACTTCAACCAGACCCCACGCTTCTCACAAACGTAAACGAATGGATGAAACAACTTGCTATTGTTTTTAAAAACTAGCGGAAAAGTTGGCAGGGGTACTTCCCAGAATTTCATGTAGTGTCGTTTTAAGAAAGCTGTTTAAGGTCATTGGCTGCCTGACCATCTTTAACTGTTCTTACTTCGCCAATCATAGCAAACGCTTGAACAGGAAAAGTAAAACCGCTATGCTACCAAGAACAACTGCCATTTTATGGGTTTCATGGACTCCAGTTTTTTTTCGATGCCTGCACCCTTTGAATATTGCCATTTTGAGCTGTGTCTTGTCATTTGTTTGCAGTAGAAGAGAACCATATTCATGCTTGGGCTCCTACTGGTGAGCTACTACTGAGGAAACATGTGCGGTCATCATACTCAAAACTCATCTAAGATCTTGAGATAATAGATTCATTTATCTCAATTTTAACTGCCGTTGATTGTGGTTAGTTTACTTTAATATCATATTCAGCATGTCACAGGCAACATCATGCCAGAGACAGAATCAGCATAGGTAGGTACTGAACCAGTGATCCTTGGATTACGAGTCGGACGCATTCATATCCGAGTCATAGCAGATCCAAAATCAAAACAGGGCTAAAAAGAATAGCAAGAAGCTCGGTCAATCCAATGCAAGTTCTCTTTATTATTGTGTATGTATGTTTCTCACTGTTGAGCTCTCTTGAGATGTGCAAGTTCTTTCGGGATCCAAATAGTCTAAAGCGCTCACCGTTACGACTCATTGCCATCTCGCCTGTCTGCGTGTCTGTTCTGTCTGGTATATATCTATAATTCTTTGTAATACAGAAATCCTATAACCTTGATTTCTTTCATAGGAATGTGGAACGACTGTGCATAAATATGATAATTATTTACTAGGTCGTCATGCGAGTGTGTCTGCTACGCACAAGCTTGTATAACACCGACTCAGTGCCATCATTTTTTGGTGTTGCGTGCTTAGTCGTGGCGGTATATTAGCTGGTGCGTGCAGGCAAGGCAATGGGTGCCGATTACTCGCGAACTTGGGTTCGAAACTCGGTAGAGTAGGAATTTAATTTCTCTAACCTGTATGATAGTATTGTTTGTATTAAACTATTATTTCTGCCCACCATTAAAAAGATTCTACTACAGAATCCATGGATAACACCGTCTGTTCTGTCTGGTATATATCTATAATTCTTTGTAATACAAAAATCCTATAAACCTTGATTTCTTTCCTAGGAATCTGGAACGACTGTGCATATTTATGAGAATTCTTTACCAAGTCGTCATGGGAGTGTGTCTGCTATGCACGAGCTCAAAAAACACAGACTCAGTGCCATCTTTTTTTTTTGCTGATGAGTGCTTAGTCGTGAATGTATATGGGCTGGTGCGTGCAGGCAAGGCGAAGGCTGCCATTTACTCGCAATATTGGGTTCGAAACTCCGTAGAGTACGAATTTAATTTCTCTAACCTGTATGCTAGTATTGTTTGTTATATTCTTGTGCTAAAAATCAGGGTTACACCCCACAACACCAAGAACAACACGTTTTGTCATAACCGAATTAGAAATATGGTCTCTATAAATATGTTGGAATAAATACATGCAATTGGTTTACTTACATTCCTTTGCTAACATGGAATCGAACCACTATATTTTTTATGTAGAATTCAATATATTAGTTTGACCTCCGTACTTTGTTTCTTAAGCATTACCGACATTACAAGCAACATACATTTTTCAATCCTCAATATTTGTTCATACATTAACTTTCCGTCATTTTAATAAAAATTCCATGAAGCGATCTATCCGGGTAGTATGATTACCTTATAACAACGGACGTCCAAACTATAACTATTTATACATGCAATAAATGTTGTTTTTTTTTCGTATACAATTCTTTCGTTTAATAAGCTTCAATAAACGTACACTAAGAATCTTTATTGATCAAGATGATGATCATCACGATTCGCTATCTGCTGTGATTTTTCATTATTTTTATTTCCTTTCAACAAGAGTTCCACGAAATGAGCGATCCGCGTGCCATTATTTGCCTCAAACAAATTAACACATCATCTTAAGGTTTAAGCCACCATTTTAGTCGTAATTGAAGATAATACAAACCGAGAGAGTCAAATAATTTATGATTGAAATACTTTCTTAGCTAATCAATATCCTGACAGAAAAAGCAAAAGAGATATAAAGTTGTGGAAATTACATCAGCAATGAACAAAACAGTAGACACGAAGACGTGATGCATTGACTATTTTGGTTTAATTCAAATTCAGAGATTTTGATGTGACTAAACATAGGACAAAATACATGCATAAAAGTCATCTTTATTCAACACTTGATTACTAATATAATATATCCCAGGATAAAATTAACTAAGCTCAAATACACACCCACACCCACACAGAGCAAACAATTTCAGGTTTGAATGTGTCTAAATTATCAGGCAACTTAACATCGTACATTTCTGTTCTCAAAGTGAGATTTCTTATAATTTTTTAATAAAATTGGTTGGATTTGCTTGCATAAATTTTGACTTGTGTTGGATTGAATCTGAGGAATGCATACAATCTTTAATAAAAGAATTATGCATATATAAATTATAGCAATAGTTGTAGTCCTTACTCCCCTACCTCTGCTGAAACAAAAAAGCTATACATATTTTTCCACATGTCATTTTTCTGGTGAGGAGTAATTATAGTTCATGGAAGTTGCTACATTGCCGTTGGAAGTCGTCACAAATCTGACGTTAGTTGTTGTTGTTGTGTTTAACGACATTTTTCAGCACATGATATGCTATTCATGGCGGCCAGTATTAATGGTGGAGGAAGAAGTCGGGAAATCACCGGAAAGAACCACCGACCCACGAGAAGCTACTGGCATGCTTTCTCACATATCCACATTCGCCGAATCCTAGACTCGAACACACGCAGACAGAGGTGAGATGGCAGTGATCCGTAACGGACAGCGCTTTAGACCACTCGGCCACTCGGGGCCCCAATCTGACGTTAGATGAACAATAAAAATTGGAGGTAGGGTAATTGATAAAAAAATGGACCTTTTGTATTTTTGTCTTAATTTATGTTACAAATTGCATAAATTTTATAAAATTACTTACAATAATTTCAAACAACTTTGATGTGTTACAAAACCTTTGATGCACTGTATATAGTCACATAATGTAATCTTGCCAAGAACATAAAATAAATTGCAACATTATGGTATTATCTACATTTATCAAAGTTGTCAACGATTCATTAATTATAAACTATTAGCAAAGCTCACATGGTTAGGTTTCAATAAACTTCTCAAAAAGCCATTCTACAATTCATTTGTAATTCATTAATGGCAAATCAAGCTTTAGCGTCTCCCCTGAATCCCTTATTACTGAAATTGATTCCGGTAAGATCAATGAGGTGATGATAAACATTGCACATGTATCACTATGTTTGGTACAATGTGGAAAAATAACCTACCAAGAACAATTAGAAAAGCAACAATTTGTTCTGATTTCAACAGATCAAAACATCATCATGTTCCAGATTCGAGTTTCTGCTCTAAATCAAATATTTCGTTTTATCATATTTGATGTGCAAACATTTTTAAAACAATAAGTATGATTTAAACTTAATGCTAAATTAAGAGTTCTCAAATGTTTAAAATTTGTTATTCTGAAAACAGGTTTATTCAAACTGTTTAGAGAAAGTGGAGCTTGAAGCACACATTATGGTTAAGGTATTGTGCATGCGATGTATCTTCTGTGTTCTCTGGCAAACATCTGCTGTTTTAAACACAAGTAACTTATTAATAGATGAATCATACAGAAATCACAGGCAAACATTTCCACCTATCAAGCATTGCATCATTTTTTTTCTATGATGAATGAAGAAAAGATATTTCAATAAAACTCTCATCAAAACATTTTTCTAACAGTTATTATTACATGATGCACCATTCATTGTCGTCTTAAGGTCACATAGAAGAATTTCAGCTTAAAAAAAATTATATAACCTTGATTATTACAATAGAACAATGTTTGGTATGCATGGCTTTTAATCCTTAAGTTCACTGGCAAATATTAATATATAGCAAATACGTTTTTATTACATGATTAACCATTCACAGTTTTGTTCTTCCTAAGTTCTCTAGTAAAATTATACATTTAGCAAACAATGTAATTATTACTGTCACATAGTGAAACATGCTTGGTTTGTCCTGCCTAAATTCTATGACAAAAATTTACACTTAGTAAACATTTGTGGTACAGCTGTTCTGTTACTACATGATGACTATCCAGTTATTCTCTCCAAAGATTGCTGGCAAACATCAACACTTAGAAAATACTGTATAACCAATAATATCACATTGTTTACTGGCGAACATTAACAATTAGAAAATACTGTATAATCAATAATGAATCATTAAATGATGGTAATAAAACAAAGATCATGTCCACAGTAAAATTAAGTATTTCTGAAATACCAGTCAACAACAGCCACAGTTTCGTGAAGTACAATGAAACCTGTCTCGAAAGATCACTACTATGTAAGACCATCTGTCTTGAGAGAAAATAATTTTCTGGCAGAAAGGGTGGTCTTTCAAGACAGGTTCATGAAGTATCACCAACAAGATCAACACCATGCCTTTGGTAAAAATCAGTATTCTGAAACCAAAGGAAGGCTACTGATTCAAAAAGACAAGCATCTAATATGCAGCAAACATTAAAACATTCTGAAACACCACTTTTTGACGACCAAATCTTCATGAATTTTTAATCAATCTTGAAGTTACATATATATATATATATATATATATATATATATATATATATATATATATATATATATATATATATATATATATATATATATATATATATATATATATATATATATATATATATATATATATATATATATATATATATATATATATATATATGTAGAGACATGATCCAGCCATTGTTTTAGTTGCAAGATTAAATGGCATATATGTAATTGCAAATCATGATAAAATTTTAAAACCAGTTTTAATTGTTAATTTAATCATTAATTTAGATACACATACAATGGTTTAATCAAGGTTATAAATCAGTTGCCATGGAGATTGAAATTATACTAAAAATTGTTTGACATTGCACAACTTAAAATTCAGAATTATAACAGTTTTAAAGTCATCAAGGTTTTAAGAAATTTGAAAAAAAACAGACACTTTTGCTAACATATTACTGTAAATATCTCACTGTTGTAGCTAAATGGCTACTAAGGTCATCAAGATAGTCTTAGTAGATTTAAGCATCATCATGTATATCTCACTACTGTAGCTATATAAATACTAAAGTCATCAAAGTTTAGAGTTTTTTAGATTTAGACATCTTCCTGTACATCTCACTACTGTAGCTATATAAATACTAAAGTCATCAATGTTTAGTCTTGTAGATTTAGACATCTTCCTGTACATCTCACTACTGTAGCTATATAAATATTAAAGTCACCAATGTTTAGAGTCTTTGTAGATTTAGACATTATCCTGTATATCTCACTGCTGTAGCTATATAAATACTAATACTAAAGTCATCAATGTTTAGAGTCTTTGTAGATTTAGACATCTTCCTGTACATCTCACTACTGTAGCTATATAAATACTAAAGTCATCAATGTTTAGAGTCTTTGTAGATTTAGATAACTTCCAGTAGATCTCACTACTGTAGCTATATAAATACTAAAGTCATCAAGGTTTAGAGTTTTTGTAGATTTAGACATCATTCTGTATATCTCACTGCAGTAGCTATATAAATGTTATAGGAGATTAAATTTGTACTCAAAGTTTTTGACAAAGTGCAATTTAAAATTCAGAATTAGAACAGCATTGGAGTTGTCAAGGTCGTAAGAAATTGGACAAAAGGAGAAACATGTTTGCTATGATATCACTGTACATATCTCACTGCCATTGCTATATAACAACTGAAGTCATCAAATAAGAATTTGAGTAGAAATTATTACATACAATCTCCACCACTTATATTGGCCACCACATATAGCCTGTCTTGCATTAAACCCATGAACAAGAATAATAGATTTAAATTCCAAGTATTAAAACAAGGTTGTAAGAAATTGGACAAAAAGAGAAACATGTTTGCTATGATATCACTGTACATATGTCACTGCTCTAGTTTTATAACAACTAAAGTCATCAAAATTAGAATTTGAGTAGATATTATTACATACTACCTCCACCACTTATATTGGCCACCACATATAGCATGTCTTGCATTAAACCCATGAACAAGAACAATAGATTTAAATTCCAAGTATTAAAAAATAAACATAAAAGCCATGACCTGATATATCTGAAGTCCATATATGACATGTACCATAAGAGAAAATCAATAATTTATTAATCACCGAGATGGGAGAGAATTATCTGATGTAGTCAAGCACCTAGAGATATTACCATCCCAAATCTGGCAAATCTGGACTACAGCACTTTGTAAATCTGTTTCTGAATGTAAGAAATTATTTGTAATCCAACGGTCATGGTCAATGTCTGAAGCAGATGATCAATATTGTAAGAAGTATACAAATTAATTTTCAAGTTCCAATTAAAATAGGATTAAAATCAAATGTTTGATATTTACACCAAGAATTACATATCAGTTTGAATTTCATTATGACAATACAGTGGCTGTTTGGTTTCTTCCAAATTGTCTTTATTATAGTGACATGAATGATGGAATTAGAAACTACAAGTAAGAAAATTACAACAAAGGATACAAAACATAATAAATGCCAATAAATATTACATGACAGATGTAATAAAATCTGATAAATACATACATGTGTATATTCCAGGGTTAGAACTGGAATTAAATTTAAAACTGGGAGATTAGTCTTTTTTGAAGGTTTTACAAATTTTTTAAGTTTAAAGCACAAAACCGTTAAAAGATTTTATCTCCAAGGTGAGCAGAACATTCATTAAAAATAAAATAACAAATGAATCATAAAATAAAATGTCTTTAATTTGAATATTTTCTTGACCACTAAGCTATACTAGTAAAAATCAATGTAAGATAGCATTTTTGTAGGTTGAGGCCATTCCTTTTTTTTAAAATTTGAATGTTTTATTTTTAAGGCCATTCATTTTCCTATTATAGGTTCAGTAACATGCAAATATAATGTTAAAAGCAGTAACATGCAAATATAATGTTAAAAGCAGTAATATATTGTATACAGATGCATTGTTACATATGGCAGCAGCTACATATGAGACTTGAATCCAAATTAAGCAAGTATGAACAAACAGAATAATAATAATAATAATAATAATAATAATAATAATAATAATAATAATAATAATAATAATAATAATACTAATAAAATTAATAACCAATAAAAAAGCAAAAATGGTCTTGTTAAAGCTATTAATGTTAAATAAAAGTGCTTTGAAGTTGGGATATCACAACTGTTTCATATAAAACAAAGAAATATCATCTCACTTTTTATTCACTCACATCCTGAAGTAGGAAACAGATAGCTTCCATTCTGCAAGCACAAATAATCAATAAGATAGAAAAGCAGAGAAAATGAAATACAATATATCCATGAACTTGATTACAAAAATATACAATTGATTATAATATTCATAAACACTACAACAGATGATGAATTTATAACAGATGATGTCAATAACAGATGATGAATTTATAACAGATGATGTCAATAACAGATGATGAATTTATGAAAACAAGTTTACATGAAAATATTAGTCATCTTAGATATGGGTACATACAAATCACACATTTGTTTGGTAAAATATCAGCAAAACAATTAGTCCCATATGGGCTCAAATGATCAGGTTCCTTCTTCATTTATGTACAGCCCATGTATCTAGTGCACATACTCAGTGATCTGTCCATTTCATTGTTTATTATAACAAATAATAGGACCATTTTAGTTGTATGAATCTAGAGTGCATACACAACATGTACAAGATGCTTTTTAAGACCAGGTGAGTGCATACACAACATGTACAAGATGCTTTTTAAGACCAGGTGAGTGCATACACAACATGTACAAGATGCTTTTTAAGACCAGGTGAGTGCATACACAACATGTACAAGATACTTTTTAAGACCAGGTGAGTGCATACACAACATGTACAAGATGCTTTTTAAGACCAGGTGAGTGCATACACAACATGTACAAGATGCTTTTTAAGACCAGGTGAGTGCATACACAACATGTACAAGATGCTTTTTAAGACCAGGTGAGTGCATACACAACATGTACAAGATGCTTTTTAAGACCAGGTGAGTGCATACACAACATGTACAAGATGCTTTTTAAGACCAGGTGAGCAAGATGCATCCACACCAATACATACTTTGCAAAGGGATGAGCACTAATCAATATTCCAATGAAAGGGCAAAAGGAAAGGTCACTGTTGCTGACCTAAAACTAATCAGTGTATGTATGTACAGAAAACAAAACAACTTCTCTCCAGCTTGAACTATAATTATAATATATAATCATGTAAAATACAAAACCACTTCTAGATTGTATTACAAGCAAGTCAAATATTTGCAAAATTAAAAAATTGCTCCCTATGTTAACCAACAATCAGGCAGTATACAACCAAACTGCTCTACACGGTGATCTACAATTATGGTGAACAAATATCTACAAAAAGAAATGCTGAGGAATAACCAGGTATCATACTAACGCCTACAAAACAAATACATGTACATGTATATTCTACATGTGAAATATATGTTTGTGCAAACCAAACTTTCCCAAAGCCAGACCCACACTCAGGTAATATATATATATATATATATATATATATATATATATATATATATATATATATATATATATATATATATATATATATATATATGTATATATGTATGTATTACCATGTGTCTAGGCTTGTATGAAATTAAAACAAAAGAGTTTAGACAACAAGTTATGTAAAATTTAACAAAATTTATTTCCCTAAAAAACAAGGTAAAAAGAAGAAAAGCGACTCATGGTTAATAAATCAAATCTAAAATTAATCCTAAGTGAATCACAGTTTGAATCTGATCAAATTCATGATGGAAGGAAATGACGTCTTTGATAACCTTCAAAGTGTTGCCATGTCAACAGTTACTTGTTGGACCACAAAGAATAATATTCCAGTCTTTTAATTCTAAATAATTTTCAGAAAATGCCTTTGTCCAAAAGTGTATATATATCTATATATATATATATATATATATATATATATATATATATATATATATATATATATATATATATATATATATATATATATATATATATATATCCATATCAAGGCAAGTGAATAATTGCTCATTCCAAAATATAAAACTTCATCTTAAACTGGTGACAACAATACACCTTTGATCTTCAAAGGTTAAAAGCACAAATGGCTGCCTCTTAAGAAAAACAGTAAATTAAGATGCAAAACATTCCTGTATTCTGGTCATGTCGTCATTTTCCCAGAACGTAGAAACATAACATACCAATTATCATGTATGCCAGACATGGCCTTAGCTAAAACCAAATCAATGGCTTTTACTCTGTGAATAAATAATTAAAAAAGCTGTTTACTCCAAACTCTGTTTTCTGAATCAAGGTCAGCAAACAGATACAATGTTTCAACTGCTAACTGTTGACCAGATCAAACAGAACTGAAATTAATTTCTAAATTAAAATATCAAATCCAGAAGACTAAATTATATTTACATGTAATGGAATAAAATAACAAAAAAAAATAATTAAACCAAGCAAGTTAATTACATGTACATATCAATTTATATATTACAAACTGCCCCTCAGGCTGACCTACACTGAGGTAAAATTATAAATACAAAAAACACACAGCTCACCAGAATGTTGTTGTTGTTATAGGGTTAAGTGCCAATTTTCAGCACAAGATTGGTGACACATGTTGGCCAGTATAAATGGTGGAAGAAGAACTTGGGAAAACCCAGGAAAAGCTATTGCCAAGTTTTCTCACATACTCACATTGGCCAAACCCAAGAATTGAACTCGCATAGACAGAGATGAGATGGCAATGATCCCTAACAGTGAGCACTTTAGACAACTCAGCCACCAGAATGACCTACACTCCTGTAGAATTGCTTAGTGAAATATAGTTCCATCAACAGCACATGATATGCAATTTCCAACAGTGCTCTGAATCTGGAGATTATTGATCAATGAGGTGTCAATGAACCAAGTCCTGAGCTAAATTTAGTGTGTAGAAACCATCGTTATAGCAGACTTACCATGAATGTGACTTTCACCTGGAGATCTAAAAACCTTATGTTATTTCAGTTCAAAAGTTCAGTATATTTATTATGCAACGTTTTTTTTATTCAAGTCAGTAACTGTGCCCGAAATAAACAGGCTTTTTGTTAACTCACTATAAAATTCACCCACATTTGGTAACAATGCAATTCATCAAGTTAATTATTTCTGTGTAACACAATTTTCCTTCTGTGACCTGGATTTTAAGCTTTCCAAAAGCAACATGCATCTTCATTACAAATGCCACCCTTCAACAGTTTTGTCCATATATGGCATGTTATGGTGAAGAAACTGTTTTTGCTACAGTGACCTTGACATCTGACCTTGATGACATGAGCTTGAATATATAACCTCAATGAATATTATGCAAAATCACCCACATTAATATGTGGATTTAATTCCTAATGAAATGACTGAGGTCTGGATAATACAATCGTAAGTACCATATTTGATCAAAATCTGAATAGAGGAAAGTCTACTAGATTGTTGACTAGTTTAGCTAATCAGAAATAATGTGTTAAACTATTTCAAATATCACTCATTACTATACATACTGCACACAGATCTCAATCATAACTAACATTTTGATTACAAAAACTTACCTTAATCACAAAAACTTGGCAAGGGTTTGACATTACAATTTGTTCACTGAGCCACGGCATCAGCACAATATAATATTTTACTGATCTAGTCTAAATTTCACTTAGTTTGTATTTCTCCAAATACTCAGTGCAGAAAGTGCTCATCACATCCTTTTCTGTGTTATATTAAAAACATTCACACTCTCTTCTCTGGACCAATTTTATAAATCATGCTTTTTCTTGTCAACAACAAATTTCTGATGCTATGTTGGCAAATGTCACCACACAATGCAGTGTATGTTTACTCACAATGCTCTAAACATAGTATCAGTTAAACAGTTTTGCACTATTTGTTGAATCAGCCAACATGACCTTTTCTGAAATGTTCTTGCACAAGTCTATCTACTTCTATCTGAAATAGAGTTGCATGGCAGTGAAATTTGCTGTCTATGAGTATGTTACTAATTATTATCTGACATCATTTGTATTATCAGTATTGAAATTAGGGCCACGGTAACAGTCTAGACTCCTATGCATTCTGTTTTGACAATCAGCAGCCTTATTTCATTGATGTGTGGATGAACACATGGCCATTTCTGCTGCTGTCATTGACCTGTTGTCAAGCACTGTCTTGTAACTTACATACTCAATGTAACTGAAACCTAATGTAACTGAAACCTAATAAGAAATGAATCCTATAGAATTGTTGACAGAGTGTCCTCACTGACAAGCTCATCCATGAATCCTATAGAATTCACAAGGAATTGTTGACAGATGAATCACAGATGATGGAGAATGCTCAGTGCACAAAATCACAAACATGGTTTCCAAAGTGATTACAAGCTAAGCTATCAGATGGAAGATTGCTCCATTTATATTTGCAGAGTGTCCTCACTGACAAGCTCATCCATGAATCCTATAGAATTCACAAGGAATTGTTGACAGATGAATCACAGATGATGGAGAATGCTCAGTGCACAAAATCACAAACATGGTTTCCAAAGTGATTACAAGCTAAGCTATCAGATGGAAGATTGCTCCATTTATATTTGCAGTGTCCTCACTGACAAGCTCATCCATGATCTAGATATAAACCACTTTTTATTTCAAATCTTAAAAATATGATCCAATATATGACCTGCTGAGATGATCTCAAAATGCAAGATCACCTAATTATTATGCATGGATCTGACACATTATCAATCTCATAGCAAGTTTGATCTAACATGGAATAGTAATGGAACCCTCAAGAGTCATAGACTAGTAACAAGTTCTGCAAATCCTATGTAAGTGAAAGAGTCACTTCATATATATGATTATCACTCACTGTCTAACTCTAATGATCTTAATTATATAAAATTATATATATGACACAAATTGATAAAAATAGTATCACATATACTATTGGCAAGGAGGCCAATCAGATGCATGACTACATCATTAATATACACTGGTCTTGCTCATTATGTAAATATAAAATTAAAATGTCACACTTCAATCTGTAGAAAATACAATATATATAAAATTTAAGACATTACAAGCCAAGCAATCAATGCAATAACTTGGATAATACTACAATGAAAAAAGCAAGGTTTTAAAATAGATAATTGTAATAGATAAGTTGACATTAAAACTTTGCATTTAGCATATTTTAATCACAAAGATATAGGAATATAGAGAAAAAAGGAATAATACATGAGAACAGAAATGGGTAAATTTTCTCATTGTAACATCGCTGAAGGGAGGGAGATGTGAATCTGAATTTGGCTTAAGTATTATATCATTCCAACTAGTTTTACCTCACAAAAATCTATATTTAATACCAGTAATATCTTACATGGTGCTGCTAAATGTTTTCAGTATGGTGGTTGGTTTGTTGATCCCATAACTAAGGAATAAAAAATAAACAATAGCAATATTCATCCTCACTGTCGAGCATGAGACTATTGAGGGATGGAATCAATATATTCCACATTTTGCGTGACAACAATTAGGTTCACTGAGAAAATGCCAAGAAAAGCAAGAAATCCATTTTGCAGTTAAGATACAGGAAACTTCACCCAAGGGTGGAAAGCCAAAAGTGAACAGACGTTCTCAACTTGGGCTCAAGGCATCCACTGCCCAGGTACTGTGGTTGGGGACTGGGGAAACATGAAAGGATAGATTATTGTTCAGCTTGGTGGCAAAGCCCACCTACATTACATTAGTGGATAGACCATTTTGTAATAACCTTCTTCCCTTTCTGCCAAATTGTTCTTTCTGTGGAAATAGTCATTCTGAAGCTGTCCAGTTAAGGTACAAAACCTCCATGCAGAAAAACAGTGCATGTGTGCTTTCATGTCTCTTGAGGTACACTACCACCACCATATTGTCAGTGTTGCTGGAAGTAACCCTGAAGGCCATTTTCAACTGATTCTCCCCAAAACACATTTGTATACAAATACTACATTATTTTATAGATATGCTACACACTGGTGTATGTTGATATCTTCTCACCTCTGCTGTTTAATAAACTTTACAACATACAATTCTCAACTACACCTTTCTGCATCATCCAGAATGTGTTATTTGTATATCAGTATTTTTCTGTGCTACAAAGTTCTAAATGGCTGATGCCAATGATATGGTAATGTTAGCATTTGATGAAACTATTTTATACAATTACTTGTTATATTCCCATACATTTTGTTTACTTGTGTGCTGAAGTCTTACAGTCAAATCCTAAAAGTAGGAAAACAATATTTTATTTTTTTTTAATTTTGTATTATCATCATTCAATTTTTGGCCCCGAGGCTTCTTAGTTTGCATGGCTTCGAGTAGCAATTGCTTTAACAAATCTTATCAGTATGATCAAGACACAACAATTTGTTCAATCCATCTGTAAATAAATGTCCAAATAATTCTATCATTCCCATGCCAAGTACCCATCTAAGACTCTCACAATGTCACATCAGAAATGATTCAAACACTTCCATACAGGCATTGCATTGAACCTTTCCTAGTTATTCAGTTGATGTATTTTTCCATACACAGTAAATATCAATATGTATCACTCTGCTGTCTTCATGCATCAAAGAACTTGAGCTGTTAACAGTAATAGTAGTGAAAATTAGTGACTGTTCAGTGTTAAAGCACTTACTTCAATCATAATCATGTGCTGTTTGAAAAATGAAAAACACAAGCTTCATTCATAAAATTGATAATCATGTACATGTCTGCTGTTTGAAAAAGGAAATTTAGTTTATGAGGTAAGATGAACTTTGTATCAGAAATGTTTTAATCTAAAAGAATTTTTTTCCAGTTAAATTTGGAATAATTTTATTAATATATTCGACTTTGATTGCTAAATCACATCCTGTCAGCATCAGAAAGTCAGGATCATGACCTGATGCTCTGTGCCTCATAATGATCTAGATTTTCTGATGCTGATAACTTGTTACTTAGCAACATTACTGTGATTATATATATATATATATATATATATGAATCATGCCTGTTCTCACCCGAGTTATGGTAACCTTCCCAAAATAGTAGTGTTCAACCACAGTAATTAATTCAATATCATATGCTCTTAAAGTAATTTGTAAATCACCTATTTATCTAATTTGGGATAACTAACTCCCTCACTTATTAAAAAATTACAGATATCTTTTCTGCCCTGTGATTTTGTTTTAGCTAATACTTTTTCTGCATAATCTGACGATGAAATCCACTGTTTTTCATCTTTCAAATGTTGCACTGCTTTCTTCACGGTCTCCAATGATACAAAAAAAACATTTAGAACCTGTGAAAGATTCTTCATTGTTAATTTCACTCCCTCCTGAAGCAGAAATTCACACACATCATGACTGCTATGACTATAAGCCTTTGCTAATGCTTCAGATGCATCATCACACTTAGAATCCCATCTCTGAGTGTCTTTCAACTGTTTTACTACTGTTTTGACATCATCCAGAGATCTAAAAATCACAGCTGGAAAATGTCTCATTGTAAATATAACTCCCTCCTTAACCAGAAGATCACACACATCATCTTTATTATACTTATAAGCCTTTTTTAATGCTTTATTTGCATCATCACACTTGGGATCCCATCTCTCAGCATCTTTCAACTGTTTTACTACTGTTTTGACATCATCCAGAGTTCTAAAAATCACAGCTGGAAAATGTCTCATTGTAAATATAACTCCCTCCTTAACCAGAAGATCACACACATCATCTTTATTATACTTATAAGCCTTTTTTAATGCTTTATTTGCATCATCACACTTGGGATCCCATCTCTCAGCATCTTTCAACTGTTTTACTACTGTTTTGACATCATCCAGAGATCTAAAAATCACAGCTGAAAAATGTCTCATTGTAAATATAACTCCCTCCTTTATCAGAAGATCATACACATCTTTGCAATTCATATAAGCCTCTTTTAGTGCTTCCGATGCATCATCACACTTGGGATCCCAAAACCCAGTTTCTTTCAACTGTTGTATTGATCTTCTAGCAGACTCTAATGATCCCCAACATATTACAATAAGAAGGCTCTTCATTGTTAAAGAGACTCCATGCTGAATCAGCAGATTACAAATATTATACTTCTTTGCACTGTATGCTCTTGCTAATGCATTCGATGCATCATCACACTTGGGATCCCAAATGTTTGTATCTTTTAACTGTTTCAGTGCTTTTTTCACATGATCAGTTGATCTCAAAATCACATCTGGAAGATTCTTCATTGTCAGTGAGACTCCTTCCTGATTCAGCAGATCACACACAACATACATTTGTTGTTCATAAGCATTTTCTAATGCTTTTGATGCATCATCACACATTGGATCCCAGCTTTCAGTGCCTTTCAATTGTTCTATTGCTTTCTTAACAGTTTTCCATGATACCATCAAATTCCCAAATACACTAGGAAAACTCTTCATTGTTAGTGAGACTCTCTCCTGGACCAACAGATCACAGACATCATAGTTCTCCTGACTATAAGCATTTGCTAATGCTTCAGATGCCTCATCACACTTGGGGTTCCAATTGTTTGTAGATTTCAACTGTTGTATTACTTTCATAACAGATTCCACTGATTCCATAAAATCCTGAACCACACCCAGAAAATTCTTCATTGTCAGTGAGAATCCCTCTTGAACCAGCAGTTCACACACATCATACTTCTGTTGAACATAAGCACTTTGTAATGCTTCCAATGCAGCATCACACTTGGGATCCCAAGGACCAGTGTCTTTCAAATGTTGTATTGCTTTCTTAGTAGATTCCAATGATCCCTTTAATATTACTTTACAAAGACCCTTCATTGTTAATGAGACTCCCTCCTGAATCAGTAAATCACATACATCATGCTTCTCTGCACAATATGCATCTACTAAAGCTTTAGATGCTTCATCACACTTGGAATCCCAAAGTTTAGCATCTTTCAACTTTTTCATTGTTTTTTTTACATCATCAAGTGATCTCACAATCACTCTACAGATATCTTCCATTGTTGGGAGGACTCCCTCCTTATACAGCAGATCACACACGTCATACTTATGTACACGATAAGCAAATCGTAATGCTTTAGATACTTCAACACATTTGGGGTCCCAATTATTAATGTCTTTCAATTGTTTAATTGTTCTAGAGACAGATTCCAATGATCCCATGAATGTTATTTGATGAAGATGTTTCATTGTTAATAAGACTCCCTCCTTAATCAATAGATCACACACATCATACTTCTTTGCACAATAAGCATATGCTAATGCTTTAGATGCACAATCACTCTTGGGATCCCAACTGTCCGTTTCTTTCAACTGTTTCACTGCCATTTTCACACAATCCATTGATCTCCTTAAAACATGAGGAATATGCACCATTGTTAGGGAGACTCCTTCCTTAACCAGCAGATCACATATATCATACTTCTTTTGTCTGTAAGCATTTGCTAGTGCTAGTGATGCATGATCACACTTGGGATCCCAACTATTAGTGTCTTTCAAATGTTGTATTATTTTCTTTGTCGACTCAAATGATACCTGAAATCCTGCTATAGCATCAGCAAAGTTCATCATTTTTAGTGATACCCTCGCCCGAGTCAAGAGATTGCACACATCAAACTTCTGTGCACAATAAGCGTTTTCTAATGCTTTTGATGCATCCTGACAATGGGGATCCCAGATACCAGCAGTTGTCAAATTCTGTATCACTCGGTCAACAGCCTGCTGTGACCCAGATTTTGACACAGAAGCAAGCATTTTCTCAGATACTTTTACATCATTTTCCAGAAGATAATCTGCCATATCAAACTTCTCATTACAGTAGGCTAAACATAGTGCTTCAGAAATTGGAGCTTCATCTTCCTTTGATGTAAAAGCAAATACACATTCTTTGGAATACTTATGCAGAAATCGTATTTGATGTAGAAGTTCTGTATGTCGTTCAAGTTGAAGTCTCTGTGTACCTGAATATGTACTGTCAAAATAATTCTGATATATTCTACATGGCTCCAAACGGGTATTCCAGTTATCATGATATCTCAAATGTTCCACCACCTTCTTTAAAGTATTCATATCTCCATGTCTTACAACATCTACTACATGCTTGCTATCCAGTGTGATCTCTTCTTTTAACAGAACATCTATCAAGTTCTGGTTTCCTGATATATAGGCTCTGTGTAATGCCTCCTTTGCCTCGTAACATTCGGGATTGAAGTCCTGACTTGTCTTTAACGTCTCAAGGATAGTCTGAACTCTGTTGAGGTCACCATGTCTTGCTGTATTACAGAGACTTACATGTGTATAACAGGCATTCATAGTAATTAGTCTGTCTGCAATCTGAAAATGGTGGTAGTAGAGAGCTAATTCCAGAAGCATCTGCTTTTCTTCACATTGCCAACAACTAGGATAGTTGCCATTATGTTCACATTCTAACAATTCCAAGAACTCATTGTACACTAATTTAACTACATCACCATCATTTTGTAATACACACTGCAAAAATGTGAAACACTTTCCTTCTGATAAATTGCTGTCAAATTTTGTTGACTGAGAGTATGAAATAGCCATGAAAGACTTCATGATTGGGTCACCTTTGTGATGTGGGTATGGATTGGCCGTGAAAAATTTCATGATTTGGTTACTTTTATGCAACTCACCATTCAATGTCTTTAAAAACAGGCCCTGTTTCAGAGCTGAATGTTTCACAACACTCCCTGCAAGTCCTTTCTCTACAACATCAGAAACCATTCGCTCTGCCAGAAGTCCATACACAAACACAAGTAAAAACACATTCTCAGAAGTACTGTCCTTGGTTACAGCTGTGTAAGTTCTTTGATATAAATATTCTGAGTCACCATATTTCACAACCATCTCAAGACAACGATCCCCTAGAACCTGTCCTACAGCTTCACAGACTGTAGCATGAGTGAACTGGATACAGAGTTTTTCCACTACACGCCCTAAACTGATATCATATGACATCCACTTCACAACATATAAATCCAAAAATCTGTAATAAGCATCCCTCAGTAATGTGATGTCTGCCATTCCTATTGATAAACGGAAAGACAGTTCCATGAATAAATGCTTGCTGGTCTCGGGCATAGTGTCAGGTGATAAGTACTCCTCACATATCTTACCATTACAAAAAAGAAAAGCCAGAGGTAGGAATCTTGTAGGCTCTAATTCAGTGATATTTTTAACAAAGAATTTCTTTGGAGAGCTGAAGAAGTCTGGCCCTCTATCATACAAATAATTATCTACAGCAAATAGTGAGCAGCACTGAGGAAATCCAATCAAACCACTAAAATTATTGATGCATTTTTCTTTATCATTTTCTTTCATCTTTCTTTCACGTCTTCGAAGCTCTCTATTCAAAATGTTCATCTTCTCTGAATTTGTTAGTGCCTCTGAAGATAGTGTCAGTGATAAATCATCAGAAAAGAGTTTTAGTGATGCTAACTTAGAGTAGGCCTTTGAAAGTATGTCATTTCTGGAGGTAATGATGACCTGTAATTTTCCTGCATCAACATGTTCCTGTATGGTAGGTAGATATACCATCCACTCCTGCAAACGGCTAGGGTCAAGGTCAAATTGTCCGAATACATCCTCCAGCATGACAATGTCTACCCAATCTGTATCCACTGCCTCCCAATGTCTTGGACAGTAGAGCACCGCACGTCTATTTCTATAGTTTTCATTATCTATCAGGTGAAGGGCCATAGTTGTCTTGCCTTCTCCCGGATTCCCTTTGATAACAATGGATTGTTTATCCTCAAGCAGTTTCTTAGCTTTCTCTGTGCATGTTGTATGAATGAATTCTAGTTTTCCAAGTGTATCAAGCTTGTCCTCTGTCTGACCTAATAGTAAATAAAAAGGTAAATGAAAACACAAGAATGTGACAAAACAACTCCTCTTAATGCAAACAAATGGAGCCGTTCCATCTCTCCCAACCTCTCATTATGAACCGTGACCCAAATAAAATTAAGGATTTAATCCAAAGTCTGTCAGATACTAGCATTAAATCTGTTTTAACAGCCACCTTTCTAAGACAGCCACACTATCTTTGACATAATACATTCCATATAAAATATACCTCCATATAGTATTCATCTTGATATTACATTACTTTTATACAAAGTTAGTTTTCTTACATAGGTTTCATTGTAATGTGCACTATCCAAGAAACACATGTACAAACCTGGTAAAAATTATTCCGAAAATGTTATATCATGGGGGAGCACCCTTTAAACCATGTCCACCAAAAAAGGTGGGGCAAATCAATGTTTATGGGTGGAGTGATAGGGCTACCTTTTAAAATCCTACTGTTTTCTCTAGTGTATCATTTAATTGAGGTTCTTTACCTCCTCACCAAAATCTGACAGTTTTCATACTTTCATTTTTTGCTTGGATAATCATCCTTAGTAATATCAACAGCCCTCACCTCCAACCTTGGTTGTTTTAAATTCAACAGTAATGAAAGGACATTTATTTTGGTTTTAAAGGATGCAGCCATATTTATATCATGTGACACTCTGCCATTATGGTAATGGGGACCAACCAGTACTTGATACATAGACACTACATTTATGAATCTAATTTTTTGCAAAATTATATATGTTATCAGTTCACGACTATGGACCAATATTTAGTTAAATGGGTATTCTGATGCTTCATTCTTGTTATAATTTGCAGTTCCTGTTAGCAATTTCAGAAAAATGGATCATTTTCAAATGTAGTCGTATAATGAATGCATATTCTCCAAACCCTTAAGAAAAAATAAAAAAATGAATGAATATATAATAATCAGTATAGATAATGGACTGTTGAACACAAATAAATATCAACATGTAAACTAGACAGAGTATCCAATCTATATACTGAATATGGACTGTTGAATACAAATAAACATCAACATGTAAGCTAGACAGTGTATCCAATCTATATACTGAATATGGATTGTTGAACATCAACATGTAAACTAGACAGTGAATCCAATCCATATACTGAATATGGACTGTTGAACACACATAAATATCAATATATAAGCTAGACAGTGTATACAATCTATACACTCACTATGGACTGTTGAACACAAATAAACATCAAACTATGGACTGTTGAACACAAATAAATATCAACATATAAATATCAACAAATAAATATCAATATATAAGCTAGACAGTATATCCAATCTATACACTCACTATGGACTGTTGAACACAAATAAATATCAACATATAAACTAGACTGTGTATCCAATCTATATACTGAATATGGACTGTTGAACACAAATAAATGTCAACATGTAAACTAGACAGTGTATCCAATATAAACAATGAATATGGACTGTTGAATGCAAATAAATGTCAACATGCAAGCTAGACAGTGTATCCAATCTATAAACTGAATATGGACTGTTGAACACAAATATCAAGATGTAAACTAGACAGTGCATCCAATCTATATACTGAATATGTACTGTTGAACACAAATGTCAACATGAAAGCTAGACAGTGTATAAAATCTATACACTGAAAATGGACTGTTGAACAAAATTATCAACATGTAAACTAGACAGTGTATCCAATCTATATACTGAATATGGACTGTTGAATGCAAATAAATGTCAACATGTAAGCTAGACAGTGTATCCAATCTATATAATGAATATGGACTGTTGAACACAAATAAATGTCATGTAAGCTAGACAGTGTATTCAATCTATTTACTGAATATGGACTGTTGAACACAAATGTCAACATGTAAGCTAGACATCGTATCCAATCTATACAATGAATATGGATTGTTAAACACAAATAAATGTCAACATGTAAGCTAGACAGTGTATCCAATCTATACACTAAGTCCATCACTCACTGGATGAGCAGTTGATTGCTCTAAAATAGGAGAGTGTCAGTGAGCCATATGGAAAATCCAGGTTTGAAACTTAGAATGAAACTAATTGCTGGATCATCACAAACCAATTAAATCATACACAATATTTGTAAAAAGAATACCAGGGAATCACATGCCATAATATGTGAATTTTTTTATTACAGTGCAAATTTTTATTTTGTTTACAAATATGGTATTTTCACATATAATGGGTAGAACATATCTGGGATGTTCTTCTAATTTATTAGGGTGGGGAAAGGATGGGTGGATTCAGGTCCTATTCAGCATTCAAAACCGGTGTCTGCCCAGGAACTTGACACCAGCTACTTTCAGAGCAGGCCATAAAGTAAAAAAAAACACCATATATATCAAAGATAAGATTTGAGATTGTTTTAACAGCTACTTCACTAAAATCTAGCTGGAAAGTTAACAGCTTGATTTCTTTTTTCTTTGGGGAGGGTCAGCATAGCATTCACTCCTTCGAATAGGTACTATGTACTGAAGATGTAATATTGTTTTGTAAGCATGAGAGAGAGAGAGAGAGAGAGAGAGAATTCATCTGTATAGACATTTTACTTAAACCTAGTGCAAACCAATAATTTTTTTACTAGAGATATTAATATTACCTGTAATCATTCCATCAGTTTTGTCAACCTTGTTGCCATCCACATACTTCAACAATAAATAACTTAATGCTGTTTTGGGAAAAGAATAAATTTAATTTCTCCATTTAGACGATCCGGATATCAACTTTCAGAAATACAATGACTTCTTTTCTCCATTATCAACTGAGAAACAATAAATTATTTCAAAATTTGTAGATATTATCATAATCAATTCATTACTGCCACAAACAGCTTGTCAGAGAAAAATGTAGAACATAAGCAATGCATGGAGGTGTGTCTAATTTATGCTTAATGATGGGTTAATTGATCAGCGTGATCAGCTATTTGCCTACCAGGTTCCCTCCCCAGCAGTTTGTACACATTCTACTGCCTTTAAAAATGCACATAACTTATTAAGTTTATTCATTAATTTGTAATATCTGATTTTTTGGTTACTGTATACAATATAAATGTTTTAGCCACAAGCAACTATCTACCTCTGTACACTCTAACCCTGCATACAGGATTGTAAAGCTGGGTGGGAGAAGGGAACCTTTGGAACAGAAGCTTGTAAGTATTATATTATTAAAATTAGTCTCCTCCACCCTCTCACAAAATTACATTTACCTGCTACTATTGATGAATTTACCAGTTGGGATTGAGGCAGATGACCCTACCAAAAACTGGTACAGACAAAACTGCACTTACCCTAACTACAAAATTGTTCATTCCTAATGGCTGATAGAAGATTGGTTCATGTGCTGCGACATCACTATATGACCCAATGAAAAGATGCTTTGCTCTGGTGCACTAAAGATGAACAGTGAAAGGATGAGATGGTAGTGTGAGACCGCCAACAGTAGCTATTATAACATCATCCAGAGAGGAGCAATTCATTACGCCTAAGCTGGAGTGAAAGCTCTAACTTCCCGATCTTTAATTCCACAAAAGAAATATCTTTCAATGAGAACTAATAAGTTCTCTTGATATTGAGCATGATCCACCTGAAAATGGTGGTCAATGAGGAACTTATAAGAGTCATAAAATTATGATTTCAACCATTCCTGGCAGATCAATCATAATTACTGTGAATGGTAAACAACTTGTTTCCTCTGACAAGGCTTGAAGCTCAATTTTTTCTTCTCCTGAATGGGGTTAAGGACAGCAGGAAGACAGACTTAAGGGCAAGATTATTGAAGAAAGCTTCTTACAAAGTTCATAAGGAAGTTTTAACAATTTCCAAAGAAAACTCTAAAGAATCCATCAAGCATCAAGACATCAGTGAGAGAGACATGGTATCCCCCAGGGGTATAAAACTGAGGGTAAAAAAAAACCTTGGTATCAGAACTGGAGGTCAAATAAAAAATGTTGCGGTCAAAAATGTACTGACAAATTTTCATCTGATCCATACTTTTTCAGCTAAAAAAGGATATTGCAACTTGCACAACATTCTCTCTCTCAAATACAAACAAACCAACACGCACAATTAATACACAATTTTATTACTTCATTTTCCTTTTAATTTAAAGTCATACTTTTAACAGTCTCTTTATAATTTTTGTAGCAATATTATAGCAATATTGTAGCAATATTATCAGTGAGAGTCCAAGAGATACAAGTCTCTGAAATTCCCAATACCGTATGAAATCAGAGCCCTCTAGAAAACTTGGCGAGTAATAAAACAGCTGCACTGTAGCCCTTAATAGTGCTAGAACAGCTAGAATCAATGTGTTTCATCCTGTAACAATTACACAAGATTCTCTGCTTTGCTTTTTAAGCCCTGGAAGCAGATTGCTACATTGCTGATGTCAAATAGTTGGCAACTGTGCTTAAAATTTAGTCCTGACAGATTGATCCCTTGAAATGAGTCAAACATGAAATGAAGAATCTGTTGTTTGTTATAGATGAAAACCATCTGTGCCATGATTGCAGTTTCCTCCTGTACTGTAAACTCCTGAGCTCATCTACCAAACAGCAGAGTAGGTTGTCGAACCATGACCACTGACACAACCGTGGGGCTACTAGGATGAGAATTGCAGATCCTAACTTGCTGGAGCACCCATGACATTATTTTAAATGGTGGGAAGGTATACACATGAAGAAAATCGCACTATGATGTGGTATTAACTGCTCCAGTGGCCTAGAAGTTAAAGCATCTGCCTCAGATGAGGGAAGTTGTGGGTTCAATCTCCGGCCGAGTCATTCCAAAGACTTTACAAAATTGGTATTAATAGCTGCCTCACATGGCGCTCAGCATTAAGAGGTTAGTGTTAGGAATGGTCGGCCTGGTGTCAGGAAAATGTGAGAGGGAGGGACATCTGTCTGCAGCATGATACCCCAGTGCTAGACATCACTATAAACTGTCACACTACAGACACTGTAGCAATATGACTGAAAAATTGTTTAAGCTACGTTAAAAATCTAAATCACACACACACTTATCAGGTACTAGAGAGACAAAAAGGGAGGTTATTTAATCTTGTAGCAAACAAGTTCATTAGAAGTTTTCTCAATAATACTGATTGTTGCAGAACCTATTTTGTGAGGACCCAAGGAAACTTCATGTGTACCTCAATGAGGTTTGCTACTACTTAAATGTTGAATGCAGCTTTTTAATGCCTTACCCCTGTAAGATAAGGAACACTGTTCACATTTCTGAACTATTTGTAGGAATATTTTTTTCTAAAAATATCTTTAGAGCTCTGTTCCAGGTGAGCATCCAATTTCAAGTCTGTGTCAGTGTACATAAATGGATTGGTTTGAGGTCTGAATTTGTGACTCTGTTCCCATATCAGTTCTGATTTAGTCACCAAAGCAGGTAGTGATTAAAATCAGATTCCAGGGGGATTAAGTTTTAATGTATGCTACTGTGCAGTCTCCAGTATGCTACAAATATAGTCTGGAGAAGAGACAAATTTTCTCCAGGGGAACTAAGTCCACAGTTGAGTACATTATTGTCAGGAGAATGAGACAAAAACAAACTAGCTATGATGTCTTAGTCAGAAGACAAGTTGTGAGGTACAGAATTTTGGCTCATCTTGTCCAAAATAAATGGACCCTCCCAGGGGTGGTGAAGAAATCTATCCCCACATGTATCAGTTCCATGATAAGGGATAAGATCTGACATAGGGGGAAAATGTTATTGGAATTGATGGTGTCTGTCATTTCATAGTTAGGGTAGACAAGATTTTTGTCTGGTTTTAATCAGGCAGGAATCACAAGAGTTCCTAGATGGCCATTGTAGTAGTCATTTGAAGTGCACCATTTCAACTAGACCTGACAAGACTGTGTTCCAAGGTTAGAGACTCTCCAAATAGATCCCCAATCTCAGACCACTTTCTGTGATAATAACTGCCAACTAATGTCAGACAACAGATACCAGACATCAAGCCATCATACAAACTATTCTGATCTTTAACCTTGAACTTGGAATGAATGAAAACTGGGTATCATGTTTCCTCAAGATACAGCTGTATCCACATGCCAAGTTTGATGAAAATAAAGTGGAATTTATTTGTTTTAGTATGATCAAAATAGATGCAAATGGATGGGGTGTGATGGAGAGACAATCGGCAAACACCAAACAATGAATACTACTGCTACTAATAATAATACAACAACAATAATAATAACCATGTCTTAATGTTCAAAAGGATTACCAAGTTAATTCAAAGGAACTATTCTTCCTTTAAGCACCTTGATAAAAGAGGCACCATATGATTCATAGTGTGTGTGTGTGCGTGTGTGTGTGTGTGTGCATGCGCATGTGTGTGTGTGTGTGTGTGTGCGTGCGTGTGTTTTCAAACTTACTTTTAAGCTGTGTCAAAACATAACTTTCTGGTCTTCTCTTTGTATGAGTCTCTGAAAATACAAAAGTCACCTTTCTACAATCAAAATTTTAATGAAAGCCCACAAGATATCTCTTATGTAAAAAATCAATTGGATTTGTTTCCTTCAGCTTCATTTACATTTACTGAAATATAAAATTTCATGTCAGTTGTTAACTCATAATCATTGAGCAAACACCAAGAGAACTGCAAATGATGAACGACAATTAATTTAAGACCATAAACAATTGTAAGACTGGCAAATTGCAAACTTTACATGAACTATCCAATGACAACCTTTTACAACAATAAAAATGATGTACTGCACAAATTGTTTTAGATAAAATGCATCTTGCTGGTATCAATTTTAGAAATTTGTTCAGACAAATCCTACTATTGCATTGCTTTCATTATCTGAGACAAAATACTTTCATCAAAGCTAAATAATTTCCCTCTACAATTAACAGTAGAAGTTCTAGAACCAAAATAAAATCTGTCTCACTTCTGTGGTGCAGTTCATATACCCTTATTTATGAATTTAGACTAGGATTACATGACATCATCAATTGATTTGGACTAGGATTACAGCACATCGTTTATCAACTTGGACCAGGATTACTCCACATCATGCATTGATTTGGACTAGGATTACAGGACATCAATTATCAACTTGGACTACGATTACAGGAGATCATTTATCAACTTTGACTAGGATAACAGGACATCATGCATTCACTTGGAATAGGATTACATGATATAATGTATTCACTTGGACTAAGATTAAAAGACATGTATCAACTTGGCCTAGGATTATATGACATCATGTATTGACTTCGACTATGGTTAAAGGATGCTACTTATTGATTCGGATTAAAGGACATTAATTCACCTAGGAGAGAGTAGGATTACATGACATCATGTATTGACTTGGACTAGGATTACATGACATCATGCACTGACTTGGACTAGAATTATAGGACTTCAGGTATTGACTTGCACTAGGATTACATGACATCATTAAATCACCTAGGATTAAAGGACTTCATCAATTGAGTAGGATTACAGGACATCATGTATTGACTTGGACTAGGATTACATGACATCATGCACTGACTTCAACAAGGATTACATGACATCATGTATCAACTTTGACTAGGATTACAGGACATCATTTACTGACTTTAACAAGAATTACTTGACATCCTGTATTGATTTGGACTAGACTACGGGAAAGTATGCATTGACAAAGAAAAGGATTATAGGACATCATTTATCGACTTGGACCAGGATTAATGGAAATCATGCATTGGCTTGGACTAGGATTTCTGGCTGTTATTGGTTGACTTAGACTAAGATTACAGGACATCATTTTTCAACTTTTACTAGGATTACAGGACAATCTTTATCAACTATGACTAGGATTACTGGACATCATGAATTAACTTTGATTAGGAATATATGACATCATGTATTGACTTAAACTGGGATTACAGGACATAATGGAATGACTTAAACTAGTATATCAGGACATCATGCACTGACTTGGAGAAGGATCACAGGATATCATTTATTGACTTGGATTAGGATTACATGGCATCATGTTTCAACTTAGACAAGGATTACAGGACACCAGGCATTGACTTGGATTAGGATTAAAGAACATCATGCTTTGACTTGGATTAGGATTACAGGACATCAAGCCTTGACTTGGATTAGGATTACAGGACATCAAGCCTTGACTTGGTTTAGGATTACATGACATCATGTTTCAACTTGGACAAGGATTACAGGACACCAGGCATTGACTTGGATTAGGATTAAAGAACATCATGCTTTGACTTGGATTAGGATTACAGGACATCATGTATTGACTTGGATTAGGATTACAGGACATCAAGTATTGACTTGGATTAGGATTACATGACATCATGCATTGATTTTGGATTAGGATTAAAGGATATCATGAATTGACTTGGACTAGGATTACATTACATTTTTTTACTGAGTTTTACTAGGATTACAGGACATCATGTATTGGGTTAGGATTAGAGGACATCATGCATTGACTTGGAGAAGGATTATATGATATCATTTATTGACTTGGATTAGGATTACATGACATCATGTTTCAACTTAGACAAGGCTTACAGGACACCATGTATTGACTTGGATTAGGATTAAAGAACATCATGCTTTGACATGGATTAGGATTACAGGACATCAAGCATTGACTTGGATTAGGATTAGAGGACATCAAGTATTGACTTGGATTAGGATTAAAGTCAATTATGTATTGACTTGGACTATGATTATAGGACAGCATGTATCAACTTGACTAGGATTACAGGATACCATGCATTGATTTTAGATTAGGATTACAGGTCATCATAAATTGACTTGGATTAGGATTTCAGAACATCAAGCATTGACTTGTATTAGGATTACAGGACATTATGTATTGACTTGGACTAGGATTACAGGACATCATGTATCAACTTGACTAGGATTACATGATATCATGGATTGATTTTGGAAAAGGATTAAAGGACATCAAGAATTTACTTGGACTAAGATTACATTACATTTTCTAACTGAGTTTTACTAGGATTACAGGACATCATGTATTGGGTTAGGATTAGAGGACATCATGCATTGACTTGGAGAAGGATTATATGATATCATTTATTGACTTGGATTAGGATTACATGACATCATGTTTCAACTTAGACAAGGATTACAGGACACCATGTATTGACTTGGATTAGGATTAAAGAACATCATGCTTTGACTTGGATTAGGATTACAGGACATCATGTATTGACTTGGATTAGGATTACATGACATCAAGCATTGACTTGGATTAGGATTAAAGTAAATCATGCATTGGTTTGGACTATGATTATAGGACAGCATGTATCAACTTGACTAGGATTACAGGATACCATGCATTGATTTTGGATTAGGATTACAGGTCAACATAAATTGACTTGGACTAGGATTACATGACATCATGTATTGACTTGGACTAGGATTACAGTACATCATGGATTGTCTTGGACTAGGATTACAGGACATCATTTTTCAACTTTGACTAGGAATACAGGACATCATGTACTGATTTAGATTAGGATTAAATGACATCATGCATTTAATTGGATTAGGATTAAAGGAAATCATGTACTGACTTGGATTAGGATTACAGGACAGCATGTATCAACTTGACATGTTTTGACTTGGACAAGGATTACAGGACATCATGCATTGATTTGGATTAGGATTACAGGACATCATGATTCAACTTATATTAGGATTACAGGACATCATGCATTGACTTGGATTAGGATTAAAAGACATCATGTATTGACTTGGATTAGGATTACAGGACATCATGCATTGATTTGGACTAGGATTACAGGACATCATGCATTGACTTGGACTAGGATTGCAGGACATCATGCATTGTCTTGGAATAGAATTAAAATGTCATGTATCGACTTGGACTAGGATTATAGGACATCATGTATTGACTTGGACTAGGATTAAAGGACATTATGCATTGACTTAAACTAAGATTAAAGGACAATTTGCATTGACTTGGACTAGGATTTCAGTACATGATGTATTGACTTGGACTAGGATTATAGGACATATGCATTGACTTGAAATAGACATATGCATTGACTTGGATAAAATTAAGATGTCATGTATTGACTTGGACATGGATTACAAGACATCATGTATTGACTTGGACATGGATTACATGACATCATGCATTGACTTGGACTAGGGTTACAGGACACTACTTATTGACTTGGACTAGGATTACAGGACATCATTATTTGACCTAGGATTAAAGGACTTCAAGCATTGAGTAGGATTAAAGGACATTAAGCATTGACTTGGACTAGGATTACATGACATCATGCACAGACTTGGACTAGGATTACAGGATTTAATGTACTGACTTGAACTAAACTACAGGAAATTATGCATTGTCAAAGACAAGGATTATATGACATCATTTATCGACTTGAACTAGGATTACTGGACATCATGCATTGACTTGGACTTGGATTTCTGGACAATATTGATTGACTTGAACTAGGATTACAGGACATAATCCAAAGGCTTAGACTAAGATTACAGGATATTATGTATTGACATGGACTAGGATTACAAGACAGCATGTATCAACTTGGACTAGGATTACATGACATCATGGATTTGGGTTTAACTAGAATAACTAGGACTAGGATTAAAGGACATTATGCACTGACTTGGACTAGGATCACAGGACATTATTTATTGACTTGGACAAAGATTACAGGGCATCGTGTATTGACTTGTACTAGGATTACCTGATGTCATATATTGACTTGGACAAACTTTACAGGACATCGTGTATCGACTTTTACTAGGATTACAGGGCATCATGTATTGACTTGTACTAGGATTATAAGACATCATATATTGACTTGTACTAGGATTATAGGATTTCGTGTATTGACTTGTACTAGGATTACAGGACATCGTGTATTGACTTGGACTAGGATTACAGAATGTCATATATTGACTTGGACTAGGATTATAGGATTTCGTGTATTGACTTGGACTAGGATTACAGGGCATCATGTATTGACTTGTACTAGGATTACAGGACATCATGTATTGACTTGTACTAGGATTACAGGACATCATGTATTGACTTGGACTAGGATTACAGGATGTCATATATTGACTTGGACTAGGATTATAGGACGTAATGTATTGACTTGGACTAGGATTATAGGATGTAATGTATTGACTTGGACTAGGATTATAGGATGTCATGTATTGACTTGTACTAGGATTACAGGACATCATGTATTGACTTGGACTAGGATTAAAGGATGTCATATATTTACTTGGACAAGGATAACTGGACGTCATGTATTGACTTGGACTAGATTACTGTACGTCATGTATCGAATTGGATAAGGATTACAGTACAACATGTATTGACTTGGACTAAGTTTACAGGACATCATGCATCAATTCAGACCAGGATTATAGGATGTCATGTATTGACATGGACTAGGATTATGGGACATCATGTATTGACTTGGACTAGGTTTACAGGACATCATGCATTGACTTGGAAAAGGTTTACAGTACATCATATATCGATTTGGACTAGGAATATAGGACATCAAGTAATTGACTTGGAATAGGATTATTGGACATCATGTATTAACTTTGAGTAGGTTTACAGTTCATCATGCATTGACTTGGACTAGGATTACTGTACATCATGCATTGATTTGGACTAGGATTACAGTACGTCATGTATTGATTTGGACTAGGATTACAGGACATCATGTATTGACTTGGACTGGGATTACTGGACAGCATATATCAACTTGATATGAGTTGACTTGGACTAGGATTACAGGACATCATGCATTGACTTGGACTAGGATTACAGGACAGCCTGCATTGACTTGAACTAGGATTACAGGACATCATGCATTGACTTGGACTAGGATTACAGGACAGCCTGCATTGACTTGAACTAGGATTACAGGACATCATGCATTGACTTGGACTAGGATTACAGGACATCATGCACTGACTTGGACTAGGTTTACAGGACATCATGCATTGACTTGGACTAGAATAACAGGATATCATGTATTGACTTGGACTAGGTTTACAGGACATCATGCATTGACTTGGACTAGAATAACAGGACATCATGTATTGACTTGGACTAGGATTACAGGACATCATGCACTGACTTGGACTAGGTTTACAGGACATCATGTATTGACTTGGAATAGAATTATAGGACATCATGTTTTGACTTGGACTAGAATTATAGGACATCTTCTATTGTCTTGGACTAGGTTTACAGGACATCATGCATTGACTTGGACTAGGTTTACAAGATATCATTCATTGACTTGGACTAGGTTTATAGGACATCATGCATTGACTTGGATTAGGTTTACAGGACATCATGCATTGACTTGGATTAGGTTTACAGGACATCATGCATTGACTTGGATTAGGTATACAGGACATCATGCACTTTCTTGGACTACGATTACAGGACATCATGCATTGACTTGGACTAGGATTACAGGACATCATGCATTGACTTGGTCTAGGTTTACAGGACATCATGCATTGACTTGGATTAGGTTTACAGGACATCATGCATTGACTTGGATTAGGTATAAAGGACATCATGCACTTTCTTGGACTACGTTTACAGGACATCATGCATTGACTTGGACTAGGATTACAGGACATCATGCATTGACTTGGACTAGGATTGCAGGACATCATGTATTGACTTGGACTAGGTTTACAGGACATCATGCATTGACTTGGACTAGGATTAAAGGACATCATGTATTGACTTGGATTAGGTTTACAGGACATCATGCATTGACTTGGACTAGGTTTACAGGACAACGTGCATTGACTTGAACTAGAATTACAGGACATCATGCATTGACTTGGATTAGGTTTACAGGACATCATGCATTGACTTGGATTATGTTTACAGGACATCATGCATTGACTTGGATTAGGTTTACAGGACATCTTGTATTGTCTTGGACTAGGATTACAGGACATCATGCATTGACTTGTACTATGATTACAAGACATCCTGCACTGACTTGGACTAGGTTTACAGGACATCATGCATTGACTTGGACTAGGTTTACAGGACATCTTGTATTGTCTTGGACTAGGATTACAGGACATCATGCATTGACTTGGACTAGGTTTACAGGACATCATGCATTGACTTGGTCTAGGTTTACAGGACATCTTGTATTGTCTTGGACTAGGTTTACAGGACATCATGCATTGTCTTGGACTAGGTTTACAGGACATCATGCATTGACTTGGACTAGGATTACAGGACAGCATGCATTGACTTGGACTAGGATTACAGGACATCATGCATTGACTTGGACTAGGTTTACAGGACATCATGTATTGACTTGGACTAGAATTATAGGACACCATGCATTGTCTTGGACTAGGATTACAGGACATCATGCATTATCTTGGACTAGGATTACAGGACATCATGCATTGTCTTGGACTAGTATTACAGGACATCATGCATTGACTTGGACTAGGATTACAGGACATCATGCATTGACTTGGACTAGGATTACAGGACATCATGCATTGTCTTGGACTAGGATTACAGGACATCATGCATTGACTTGGACTAGGTTTACAGGACATCATGCATTGTCTTGGACTAGGTTTACAGGACATCATGCATTGACTTGGACTAGGATTGCAGGACATCATGCATTGACTTGGACTAGGATTACAGGACATCATGCATTGTCTTGGACTAGGATTACAGGCCATCATGCATTGACTTGGACTAGGATTACAGGACATCATGCATTGACTTGGACTAGGATTACAGGACAGCATGCATTGACTTGGACTAGGTTTACAGGACATCATGTATTGACTTGGATTAGGTTTACAGGACATCATGCATTGACTTGGATTAGGTTTACAGGACATCATGCATTGACTTGGATTATGTTTACAGGACATCATGCATTGACTTGGATTAGGTTTACAGGACATCATGCATTGACTTGGACTAGAATTACAGGACATCATGCATTGTCTTGGACTAGGTTTACAGGACATCATGCATTGACTTGGATTAGGTTTACAGGACATCATGCATTGACTTGGACTAGAATTATAGGACATCATGCATTGACTTGGACTAGGATTGCAGGACATCATGCATTGACTTGGACTAGGTTTACAGGACATCATGCATTGTCTTGGACTAGAATTACAGGACATCATGCATTGTCTTGGACTAGGATTACAGGACATCATGCATTGACTTGGATTAGGATTACAGGACAGCATGCATTGTCTTGGACTAGGTTTACAGGACATCATGCATTGACTTGGACTAGGATTACAGGACATCATGCATTGACTTGGACTAGAATTATAGGACATCATGCATTGTCTTGGACTAGGATTGCAGGACATAATTTATCAACGTGTAGTAGGATTACATGACTTCAGAGTAGTGAGGGTTTTATGGTAAACTCCAGTGATTGTATACTAATTGGTCAAGCAGAATGCTAAACCATAACTACTGGGGCCACAGGGTGTTAGGCTATCATATGTAGCTGTGCAGTGGTGATTCTGACTTTCTGGAGCATCTGTGGAACCATTTTGAATGATGGGAGTGTGACATAAAAAAACATACAAATGAGAGCTTGTTATTCAGTATCGTTAGATATTTGCAAAATGTCACATACTGAATAGTAACACTTGAAGGTGAACATTTATTTCATTTTTAATTCCCATGTTCTTGTTATAACACCAAGTCTGCTGATGTATTTAATATTCTGCTTTGATATTATTTGAAAGGAAACATTTGTTTGGATTATTCATTGGAATTATTAGGTGTACATTCACTTAATGTGTCATTCAGGGACCATTGTAAATTATGCAGGAGTTTTGGATAATGCCAGTTTGACCTTTGGCAGAGAAGTACATTTAAGGACCTGAAATGTGTTTGGAACAATCAATTCTTTTTCAATATATTTTAGGATTATTTTGACTCAATAATACTCAAGTTATTTTAACTTGTCATTTTATAATGTTGATAATAAAATTGTTAAGTTTTACAAAAACTTGTTAGTTAATATTCCTTCTGTTACTTAGTTAATAGCCATCAAATCATTACAAAATTAAAGGCCATACTTAGAAGTGCACCAGTTATTTTGGCTCCAGATATCAATGATCACTAAAATGTCTGTTGATGCAAGGGATGTAGAGGCTGATGGTGTATCAATTATATTAGATAAAAATTGTGTGTATCATCCAGTGTGCTAAAAATTTCTCCAAAAAAATTAAACAAGCACCAGAGAAATTATTCCACAATCAAGAAGAAGAGATTGGCGTTAATTCTGGCTTTACAAAACTCTTTAAGTATATGTCGGTTCATCTTTCTCCAATTATTGTATTTGGTGGGCACAATCCCCTCAATTTCATCAACAAAATGAAAAATAAAAATTAGAGATTGTTGAGATGGTGTTTGATGTTGATGTTGCAAGAACACAACTTAAACATTAGACACATTAAAGTTAATGAAAATTTACTGTCACAATCACTTTGAGATGTTTATATGTTTTATATAGATTTATTTTGCTTCTACTTTTGCAGTGTAAGACATCTTCATATCTAATTGTATTATTATTATAATACACATTTTCAAAATATAAAGGAGAGCTTTATTGCATAAATCTTTCATTTCTTTATGGTGGTCACTGTTACATATATAAATTGTAGGGATTATCTATAATGAAGATGTTACACAGCTAGCTACTTTAGTAAACAGGTAGATTCTATTTTGAGATATTAAGAGACAAAACTGCATGGAAACAATAAACAATGTCAAATTTCTAATTATAAAATCTGTTTACATGTCTGGGTTTTCATTGAGTTGGATAGGTTGGTCAGGCGGGTTCTTACAAAAATTCAGTTATTTCTCATTGGATGGGTTCTTTTACAATGTTTGGTATTTTCTAAATGTCACACAGTAAGAAGAAAAATGCATTTTAGCACCATATGCTTGAATATAAGTAGACAACTGAACGATCAATTTAACTCTTATTTTAGGTTCTTATTTCATGTGTTCTTGTGCTAATGTCAGTATGCAGATGTATTTAATGTTGTGTTTAGAGAGGAGACATTTGTTAGGATTATTCACTGGAATTACAATGTGTTCAGTGGATTCAAATATTCAAAGACTATCAGAGGAATTTCTGGACAATGCCATTGTGATATGTCAGGACTGTTGGCAAACCAGGATGTGAAATTCATTTAGCACATTTGACATTTGGGACTTGTGCAGAACATTCTTAGGATCATTTTGGATTTAATTCATAATAATGTAAGTTCTACTTAATGTTCAGTTTTTAACTTTGATAATGACATTATTGTTATGTTTTACAAAACATGTTGGTTTTGCTGCTGTAACAAAGTTTAAGAACAAAGAGTCATACAAACTTCCCTGCAAAATGTAGGAGCTGACTAATAAAGGCTGGATTTACAGTGGCTTAGTGGTTACCATGCAAGACATGCAACTGTAATGGTATGAGTTTGATTCCCACAATATCATCAGTTCATATCAACTACACTGGTTTTATCAAATTCAAAATAGCAATTGTTAAAAGATGCAAGATGGATGACAGATGATGGAAACAGGGTCATATCATAAATAAGCCAAGTCTGATGGCCAATTTAGCTGAAAACTAACCTTTGCCCTCATCTATGGCAAAATCTGCCTCCACTTTTTCCAGAATTTCTTTTAAATCTTCTTGTTTAGCTTGGACCAGACATTCTTTAAATTTTTCATATATATCCCAACTTCCTTGCTGAATCCGCTGTAAAAGCCTCATGGTCTTGTCAGATGTTACTCTTTCCTCCTGCAGAATCATTAATTAGAAACATTGTTAAATGTATTTCAATCAGTAATTTTAAAATTTAATAGCAAAAACAAATCTATGCTTTACTAACACAACTGAATCTGTCCTTTAATTTAAGTCTAGAATCCAATGATATTAATGTGTTTAAATCAGTGTATGCCTCTCTCTTTTAATCTCTATATAGAGAGAATGCATGCAGGGGTATAACATGTCAACCATGCCCATTTTATCCAGACCATGTCCACTTCACACAGGTAATCAAAAAATGGTGTACTGAGCTATTCCCTGTGATAGGCAATGTCAGCTTCATTTCAGAGAAATGGTGGAGGATTCTTTTTCTTAATCTTCTCCCTTCTCTCTATCCCTGCCATGAAACACGAGAAAAAAAAAACATAAACTGTGCTTTACTACATGCAACAGGTTGTGCATCCCTCTTAAACCAATCCCAAATTATGCAAAAAAAAAGATTCTCTATGGATTTTCATACTGTACATAAAGAATTATGAATTCTTACCTGGATGTCACGCATTGTCACATCATCAATAAGTCCTTTCTGCTGAATGTACATGCAAACAGGCTTAAAATCAAGATCATTCATCAGTGTTGGCAGGCATTGATTCAGAACATTTCGATGTAACTTTCCTTAAAGAGACAAATCAGATTATTTGAAATGACATTTCTCTTATTTATACTTATTTATGGCAAAAGATTATTAGCTAAGGCACAGGGAAGTTAATTAAGTTTTATGTGCTGAGAAATGTTATAGCAACATTCAAAATTGTACTTGTTAAGGCTAAGAAAAAATATGGTATGAAAAAAACATTGTCTGGGTGTATCCTTCAGCTATTAGGAAAATGCTTACAAAGTTGAGAAGCATAAATTACACCATTTGCAATATTAAAATTGTTAGCCCTGATACTAGAATTTCACTGATACCATCTTGATGGCTTGTTCTCCAACTAATCCTGTCAGAATGAAGTCTGTGATGGATAGTGACTTTGACATACACTGTACATAAGACATATTGTAAACAAAACTACTCACCCTACCCAACCTCTCTTAAGAATGTTGTTTAATGTCTAGATATTAAATATTATTGCTGAACAGAATCATCTATAAAATCTAACCTAAGCTACTGGGAGATAAAAAAAGTCACTATGAACAGAGCACTATTCAAAATAATAAAATAGTGATTACACAGTCTTCATTACTAGTCACTTTTTTTTGAAGCTTTATCAGAAACCTGTTAAGTGCATTTTCCAGGATGGAAAAAGCTGGATACAACAGACTCCTACCAGGTTATAAAATGGTGTAATTGCCCAATTAAATAAGATTATGGATTATAAATATCTTTAGCTTTTTCAAACACACATCAGATTTACACACACCTGCATCATGGATAACTAATTTCTTTAACAAATATGCACTTTTTTAGCATTATATATGCAAAATATGATTTGACTAAGTCATTCTAAAGTCAAATGACAAATATTTGTTTGCTCTAACTGTAGCGGATAAGGAAATTGTAGCACTTGCCTAACCCATCAGCTAATTAAAGATACAATCATAAATGTTCTGAACGACTATCATTTCCGCCAAAACATGAATAGGTGGACTCTGACAGGTAATAACACTATATAATCAATAAATCTGCATATGGATAACCCAATCTCTCACGACAAGTGGTTTTTCATAGCAGTGGTCTCTCAAGAAAAGTTTTACTGTAGTATAATGCTGTGAATATTACAGAAATTAATAAATCCACACAAATTATTAGACTTTTCATTTACAAGCATACTGTACTAAGATTAGAATACCTTATTACTTGGTGGTACAATATGTTTATAGTTATATTTGTATGGTTTATTTCAACTAAAAATTAGAAATTGACAAAGCTGTTTTCAATGCAGTAGTTCAAAGCAAATGTGTCATTATCATTTCACAATCTGTCATTTACAAGACCATGAGATTTTTATACCGTCACCATTTAGATAATATTCTATAAAACTGATGACCTGTATAACACAAGGACACAAAGTCACACAATATCCTCATGGATGAGGGAGCTTTTTAAAGCCGAATCCTTAAATTAAGCAGTAATGTGCTCTTATGTGTAGTAACTGTATCATACTTAATTTATAATTCAGATGTCTAATTCACTTCTATGTCACTTACAAGTGAGCCATACATGTAGCAAATGAATGGCTCACACTTCAGCTTTCACTTAAGTATACTTAATTTATAATTCAAATGTCTAATTCACTTCTATGTCACTTACAAGTGAGCCATACATGTAGCAAATGAATGGCTCACACTTCAGCTTTCACTTAAATATACTTAATTTATAATTCAAATGTCTAATTCACTTCTATGTCACTTACAAGTGAGCCATACATGTAGCAAATGAATGGCTCACACTTCAGCTTTCACTTAAGTATACTTAATTTATAATTCAAATGTCTAATTCACTTCTATGTCACTTACAAGTGAGCCATACATGTAGCAAATGAATGGCTCACACTTCAGCTTTCACTTAAGTATACTTAATTTATAATTCAGATGTCTAATTCACTTCTATGTCACTTACAAGTGAGCCATACATGTAGCAAATGAATGGCTCACAATTCAGCTTTCACTTAAGTATACTTAATTTATAATTCAAATGTCTAATTCACTTCTATGTCACTTACAAGTGAGCCATACATGTAGCAAATGAATGGCTCACAATTCAGCTTTCACTTAAGTATACTTAATTTATAATTCAAATGTCTAATTCACTTCTATGTCACTTACAAGTGAGCCATAGATGTAGCAAATGAATGGCTCACACTTCAGCTTTCACTTAAGTATACTTAATTTATAATTCAAATGTCTAATTCACTTCTATGTCACTTACAAGTGAGCCATACATGTAGCAAATGAATGGCTCACACTTCAGCTTTCACTTAAGTATACTTAATTTATAATTCAAATTTTCACATCATGTGCATGTCGCTTATAAGTGATTTATACATGTAGCAAATGAATGGCTCACATTTAACTTTCACGTGAAGTATACTTTGTTTATAGGTGAAATATCTAATCCTTCTCCTTTTACTTAAGTGACCTACAGGTGAATATTAGCCCTTTATAAGTGAATTATAAGGCACATAGATTTTTTTGTTCTATAAAGGAAATCAATTACTCAATTCCTATTTCCTAAAAGTATTTTTATTTACAAAGGATATATACAGCCTCAATTTTATTACTGCCATATGATGAAAACTCGTATGAATCATAAATAGTTAAATATTTCTAGAGTAGTCATTTAATGAAAATACCATTCAGGAAAAGTAGTTATATAGAGAGATTTTCTTGAGGAACATCAAGGCAGCCATTTTGAGGCTTGACTTAAGGTCATATATGTGCCAATGATGCACACAATTTTGCATCTACCTTTAAGCCTCAGTGTTGGGGTGGGGGGGTTTGCATTATTTAATTTGTGTAGCATGATATGGTACATAACACTGCGCTATCATTGTGCTGTAATGTGATTTCACTGCATATACTATTAAAACCAGATATATATATATATATATATATATATATATATATATATATATATATATATATATATATATATATATATACTATCAAACCCAGCTTTATATGTACAATCTGTAATTATCTGCACTCACTACAAACACAGACCTGTTAAAAAAAAAAAGTATGTCATGGATACATATTACTTTATTCACTTTTGCAAGCAGCTACAGAAAGCAGTCCCTTTTGAAGTACACAGCAGTTTAAAACTGCTGTCAGAAATTGTAGTCAAAATATACAAGAGATTTGTACACTCAACATTCATGCACAAAGATCAGATATTATCAATGATCTGATATTTCTTTTGTTTCATTTGTCACTGATAACAATATCACACATGCTAAAACAACAATTCTGGTCTGACCAAATACTGTGATACTTCTAATGTGAACTTTCTATTATGACTTGAGAAAAAAAAAATAACCCAAAATTCACTGATTTTTCCTTACAGCAACATAATATTGTTAAATGTGCCCATTTTTGTTCAAAATCTTACATCCAGTACTTTATTTTTCTACAGTTTCAGTAGCAATTTACTTGCCTAGGGCTAGTCAGTTTTGTATTGAACTTTTTCGCTGGTCTGATGGCCAAGTATATGTACAGTTGTAGTTGCAGTTGTCACCAGTAGGTGTTTATAGAAATCAGTATAGAATGTTAAGCAGGATTACTAAATTTCACACCAAATCTACTAGGCCTTATGGCTACGAAAAAATGTAACTTAAATTCAAGGCATGTAGCAAATGAAAATGAAGACAGTTTACTGAGTAATCACAGACAACCTCAAAATGAAATTCTTTTCTGAATGTTATTGGATTATCACCATACGTATTCAAAGTTTTATCCTCATACCTGGTGTTCCAATGCCTGATAGCTCTTTTCCAGCAATCTTCCTTTTCTTGTTTTTGTTGTTTCCCCTTTCTATCGGTTTATCGATTTCACTCTCTGGCAAGTCTGTACCCAAATCCTGCACACTGTCCACATTCATGCCAAGTCTCTCTTCATGTGAGGCTATAGATGCAATCATATCCTGGTGTTTCTTCTCCTGCTGCTCTACCTCACTGTCTGTTGCATTCATCATTGACTTGACATCTTTCTGCTCATTAACCTCCTTGGTCCAGGCATCCAGAGACCTTTTTGTTACTAATTCTCTAAGTTGTTTATATTCCACTTTCAGAGCATCCACATTATCCAGTGCTCTTTTCTCCTGCATTCCTAGCTCTAGACTTAAGTCCTTTACTACAGCACTCAATGCTTTTATCTCTATGTCCACATTTAAGAAGGCATTCATTGAATCAATCTGAATCTGTAACGAGACATTTCAACACATGTAGCAAAATGGACTGGGACAAATTATAACACTTGAATTGCTGCAAGAAAATACCAGAACCTTCAATGGGTATGATTGAAAACACTCACCTGGCTAATATCTATAGCATATAAAAAGCAAACACAAAAGTATTTGGCCAAGAAATCTTGGTTAGTATTGCACATTTAATTCCATGTAACTGTGTCACCCTCTTTAAATAAATTTGTATCATCATTATTATTAATAGCAGTAAGGTGTTTCGAGTTTATTTTAATATTGAACAACCTTTATATTTATCTTTATCGCATTATGTGTCTTCGAAAATCTGCAAATTTAGTTTTAAACATGTTTTAAATTTGATTTAAAAAATATTATTTAGTAACATAGATTGATTTTAAATGTGCTTTGTGATCTGTAATTGTACAGGTTAGTGCCATCAGTAGTTGAGATCCTTTGAAGTGAATAATGCATGCATATTGCATTGGCATCAAATTTTTTTATAAATACTTCCAATGCAGATTCTACAAATCTAATCACCCTGAGCATCATGACAAAATGACCTTTTTAAAATTCTAAAAGATATTTAATCTCACATGGTCTTGTAAATCTGCATGCAAGCAGATAAACTTGTTTGGTCTGAAAAATTATAAGCATTTAAAAATTTTAATTCTTAAAATATCTGAGGATACATCTTTAGTCAACTCACACTGTTATAAAAATAAAAATAAAAGTCACATGCGTGGTAACCAGCTCCATTTGACTTCTCTCATCCAAACTTGACAATGGCCAAATCCTCTGGTACAATATTTTCTCTTGAAATTTTTCCAGTTTTGTTGACTGCATTTATTGTGAAAACACTGATGTCTAGGTTTCTGCATTTCCAGTATCTTTACAATATTTGAAGGTCTGTCAACATCACTTGCTCAATATAAAAATGTCTCTCTAGCCCTAAATTTTGTCAAAGTTGGTCAAATTTTGTCAAAGTTGGTCATATTATTTTGGACAGTTTGTGAGAAAAAGTTGTTCAATTTGTTATATTTGAAGAAAGAAAGATGATATTTGATTGTTATTGATCATCATTTGTACAAACTTGAGGACCCTTCATGCCAGCATGCTTTCTGTATCAAGTCAAAGTCCCTTTTTGTACTTTCTGAAAAAAGTATCTAGTGGTATATCTTGTGTGTAGCTTCTGGCTTTGTGAGGTCTCTTGAGCTTCAGCCGAAAAAATTTTTCCATGCATATATTTTCCTAGTCTTTTATATACTGGCATGTCAAACTTTGAAGAACAAATTATGTGACCTTGAACATATTCAGAATTCCACCTAAAGCTCTTTTGTGGCTCACATAAAATGCTCTTTCAAGAGAGCAGTGAATCATTCTGTGTTCTCTGTGTGCAATGTATTAAAAGCTGGACATGCAATTTCATTATATCATGATTTGGGATGTCAACTTATGATATAAACATGATGTAACATACAGGTCAAGTTTAGGTTTGGACAAAATGGATTTCATCAAAAAATGATTATCAAACAAAAACAATCTCGAATCCAACAACTCTTTATAAAATGTTCACAATTCCAAATTGTGATCTTTTATAAGTGTACATGTTTTGACTCTTTCATTACACAAAAAACCAGAATGCTTTCATTAGCAACCAGCGACAATTTAAAAACAAAATTATTGACCCCTTTCTTTCTCCCAGTTTGTAATGACCACATTTTCTAAATTTTTTTATCATGTAGTGTTATCAATGAAACAACAAAAGAAGTTTTCCTCTTAATAAATACATACATATAATTCCCACATAGAGGTACCTTGTGGATGTTGCCAACTGCAGCTTTACAATCCTCTAGTGACACCAGACTGACAGGATCTTCTAACAACTGTATAATTTGTTGTATGTAACTTGTTTTGTCTGCATCAGAAACTTTCATTTCACCATCATGCATCACCTTGTATCGTATAATACAAATCTGAAATCATAGATGAAACATATAAATCTAATTCTGTTAATGATAAATTAAACATTCTTTGCAACCAATGTTTTGAAATCATACATTACTGTACATGTAACACTTTTGCAGATAAGTGGACAGATACCTTTTTCTAATAGTTTGGTTGGACTGAATTAAATCTAAAAATCCCCCACAACAGAACAATCAACATACTGGCATCTATGCAAAAATGTACCAATTTCACTCTTGTACGTAACAAACCTTGCAGCTGCATGGCTTGTTCATAATTATTATTACTAGTAGTCATAGTATTACTGGAAAAAGTGGCACAAGTGGGCCTGTTATCACTCACCTGGATTAACTAACTATGCATTTAACCAGTATATTAAATCGGTTAAATGATAGGCTATCGTAAGAACATGACATACAAAAAAACTATCACACAAATTTATGTCATGGTGATTTACATATTTTACTCTAGAATGCTAGCCTGATAAAAATCTGGCAAAAGAGAAACATCATTTGTATTATCAAAAGTGTCACATTTTATCAAGGTATGCAAAGTGGTTTAGAATGACATCACTTGTATCTACATAAAACCAGATTGCAAATATGGTCTAATTCTGTTGAATGGTTGAAAAAAGATATAAAAAAAATTTACTTTAAAATTATTAAATCAGCATTAATGATAAGAAATAAGAAAGACCTTGTTGATATGGGTTTTTATATTTATTAACAGCAGCCATAATTGACAGTGGATTGGTTTGATTTGCACAGATTTAAATGGTTTTTGTCAAGATGCTTTCTGTCACATTTGTTGAAATTCTGTTCAAACATGTTGCAGAAGATATCTATATTTTAATCATGGATTATCAGTAATGCCAGGATGCTTTCTTCCAAATATGATCTGATTCTGCATTGTTAGAGAAAATGTTGATTAAAAGCTTTATTTTAGTGATGTCAGTTGCATATCAAGGAAGATCAGAAAAAGTTGTACAAACTTGAACGCCTATATGGTCATATGCTTTCTGTCAAATTTGCTCAAAATCTTGAGTGTTTTTCAAGAAAAAACCTGTTAAAGGTTAATGAAAGGTCTTCATGCCAGAATAGTTTTCATCAGGTTTGATTAAATTTCACTCAGTGGTATGTTTGAGTTTTTGTTTAAATTTTTCTGTATTTTAACAGCAGTGGTCATATTTAATAAAGACTTGTCATTATTAAAAAAATTAAAGGTCTTAATGTCTAGATGCTTTGTGTTATTTTTCATCAAATTGTGTTCAATGGATTTGGAGAAAGAGTCGTTTTAAAGTATTAAAAGTATTTTAAAGTGTTTTGGTAGTAAAATCTGATTAGTGATTGGCATCATTTATAACACTATGGAAGGCAATTATGTCTGGATCCTGTCTGACAAACTTCGGTCCCAATCTTTTCAGTGGCCTTCAGGATTTAGCGATTTTAGAGTTATTTTCTATTTTTAGCAATGACTACTGATTGTTTGATGGTGGATCAGCATGATCGGTGTAAAACATAAAGCCATTCATGCAGCATGCTCTCTGCCAAAGTTGATAAAAAATCTTGTCTGACGTGTTTTGATAAATTTGAAATAGCAATTATTGATAAATACACAACACTAGATGGATATATAGTTATACCATAAGCTTATTCCCATGCATGCAAAAGAGGAGAAAAGTCCAAAACCTTTCAAAGTTATTTTTTAAACATATCCTTAAAGTGTAAGACAGAACATGTAAAAATGTCTTTACACAATAGTGGTAATATATTCAAACATAATGGTCACTGATGTTACCAGTGATTATCCTGAACTTTACCAGTTTAAATGGTCCATTCAAAATTAATATGTATTTTCAACTTTTGGTGAGGTTTTAGAAACTATTTGTAATAATTAAATAGAGTAATGTAGTTACTAATAACATAATTGCAAGCAGTAAGTTGGTTAGTAAAATGAATTGTTTCTGCTGACTCAACCAAAAAAAAGTCACATGATCTGAATAACATATTGTAAAGTCCAATATGTCCACACTGTTTGACACATGTAGCCATCTCCAGTTCACATATTTCAGTCTCCACTGCTAAAGATTTACAATATTCTTTCTTAGAGCCAGATGCTTCATTTATCAAACTATAATTGCCATCCTCAGTAAAAGCAGGAATTTCCATGGTTCCTGCAGACTTACCAAAAACAAATTCCATGACTGTTCCAAAACTTTTCCAGGGCCATTTCATAAAACTCAAGGACCGCACTATCTTGCATTGTCAAGTAAATGAACATAAAGAATGACATCTTTCAATCTAAAATAACAAATAAGTTAACAACAAATATTTTTAATATGTACATTTTAAATTTACCTGGGCTAGCACACTTTGACTATGTGTTGTAATTCATGTCATAATCCAATGATCAATGTCTCTTTGTATGTGTTCCTATTTACAATATTAACAAAACACATTACTTTCCAATTGCTTTCTTTTATTTAGCGAACTACAACAGAATTCACATGATACTTCCATTAAGGAAACTTGCTCTTGTTACATGAATTGAAACCAGTTATTGATTGTAATTTTACCATTTCATTTAATCGGTTCACAGTGCTCTATGAAATTTGAAGTAATAAATTTTTTTAACTCCATTGTCTCAAATTCCATGACTTTTCCAAAACTTTGCAAGGTTTTGACAAATTCCATAGCTTTTCAAGGCCCTTAAAATTTATTTTTTAAATTCCAAAACTTTTTCCAGGATTCCATGACCTGCAGGAACCCTGAATTTCTTAATTTTCTAGAAATTATTTTGTCATGTCTCCTGATACATGCAAAACTGATGACTCAGTTTCAATATCTTTCAATGATCAATGAACAAACCGTGTTAGGTCTGGTTTATTCATGCAATCAGATTGGAGGATTATCAGAAACCTTTATCTGATGATTTTTAGTCATCCCTCACAACATATGCAAAATGAAGGTTCTGAGCAACAAATACAAAAACTAAAGCAAACAAATTGTATTATACATCAGATTAAAGGAATGTACAAAATGTGCACTGTCAACCTGTTTTGTGGGTACAACTAGTAATTTAAGTGATGAAGACAATGGTAATACTCCATTCCCACACCCAAGAGGCAACAATGATACACCAGAACCTTGTATATCTTAACAGTAACCATACACCCCAATTTTTCCTCTCAAATGTCCTGTATGTGTTTGCCCTTCAGCTAACATATTAGCCTAATGGACTGGGTTCTTGTTGTATACAAAATAATGGCTTTTTGTATTTACTTTCTGAGACTGTATTCTATGCACCTGCCTGTCATAATAGCTTTAAAATAATTTTCTCCCAGATATCCACTTAAAAAAACTGCTCAAACTTGTCCCATTCAATTAAATTTCTGAATTTCAACAATAAAATTAGAAATGCAAAACTTTCACTACAAATTCTGAATAATTCTGCAAAGTTTCAAATGGCTGTCATATCTGAGTATTCAATACCAGGTCACAACCACAACACAACATACATATGAACAAGGCACTTTATTCCAATTGCATCAGCACTAAATAACTTACTTGCATTGCTATACTGAAAAGCATCAAACCACCACCGAACTAAGTACTTTAGCTGGATAGGCACTCTCCTGGCAAGAATTTCTGAATTCAAGATATGACCATTTCTGTTCTAACTGCTGTGTTCTGATATGCATAGGAAATAACAAAGGGTTCGAAACTAACGTTTTGATTAACTAATCACGTGGACTAACAGGACAAAAGACATACTAGTCCACAGCAAAATCCATTAGTCTTCAAATTACATGTAAGTAACACAACAATAACCATGTCACCCCAAGGAATGTTAGTGATAATATAGTCACATTGGTTTAATTCCATTTCTCAGTGCAAGATGGGCCATACATGGAGGCCAGTATAACTGGTGTAGGAAGAATCTGGGAAAAACACTGGTAAGAAACACCATCCCACAGGAAACTGCTGACAAGCTTTCTCACATACCCACATTGGTTCAGACCAAGATTTGAACCGCCACAGACATAATTTCAAGCTCTCCACCTTAGTGGCCATACAGGATTTCAGATTTGTATTATTTTCATTTAGGACTAACTAGATACCATAAGAAATCTTTTTAGTGAATAACCCACGCTGATATGACCAGTCGTTCAAGAGTAGCAGCAATCAAGTTTTAATTAGCTGAAAGTCCCATTTCGATATTACTTTCCATTCATGGGTAGATGGAATTAAAACTTTTTAAAGATGTTGGATTGGTTTCAATATTACTTTCCATTCATGGGTAGATGGAATTAAAGCTTTTTAAAGATGTTGGACTGGTACCAATTCAAAGATGAGAAACTAGTCATCCAATGACATTTCTTAGTGACAACTTCATGTAGATATGACCATTGATTGTGGAGGAGGTGCAATAATGTTTTTCAAGATGGCTGCTGCAGAATCATAGAAAGGTGTCAGATCAGCACCTTTTTCATTTAAGACTGACCTGACATTTTACAAGGTCTTATAATGAAAACTCCATGCTACTACGACTTTCCATTCAGAGGAAATAGAGATAACAGCATTATCTACACAGGATATCAGCATTATTTTCATTTGGATCAAATAAATATCACAAGAGAAATATTAGTGGAAATCACAAGCAGAAATGACCATCCACTGATAATGATTGGCTATAAGAAGATTTTAATGATTGCTGTTGTTTTATTATGATCAACTCAAGTCTTCTCATGTAGGTAATGCTCTCTAAAAAAGTCAATATTATTTTTATTATTGTTCATAATGATGACAATCAAGTTGTCATTCAATTACTTTTCTAATGATGTCAGTTTGAGTGAAATTGATATTGCTAACATAACAAGTGTGAATGTAATGATACAAATTTGTATTCGTATAATTATTGTTGCAATTATTATTTGTACACTGTCAGAAAAAAAAACACATTGTGATTATGCAATATGTTTAACATACAATTAAACAATTGATACAAAAAGTAGAATATAAATTTATAATGTCATTATATCTTATAAAATTGAAATACCAAATAATTAATATTCTTAAAATATTCTCCAACTTTACACACTTTCCAACAGATCCCTATTGTGAATAAAGGTAATGGTACATTCCTTTATGAATCTACAGTGCTGAAAATCAACCAAATTATGTTATTTTACTTACTCAGCAACTCTGTAAACAATGACTTTTAACTGGTTCTGTCTTAAAGCTAATGTGTAGCTCCTCTATCAAACGGTCACCATACTCAACAGAGCCCCATAATGTGTGGCTGCACATTAATTCAACAATCTTGACGAAAGATTTTGCATGCTTTACTTACTGTTTTGGCAAGATCCAGACCCTGTGGAGAAATTTTGGTATGGAAGTGTCTACAGTTAACCAGCAGTGCTAGCAATGCTTGAGTATCACACTCAGCTGGTCCAGAATTGGAAGGAGGCTGTCCCCTTGGCATGAACACCTTGGCGCATTCCCACGGTAGGAATGGCCATGAGGGGACATGGCTGTTATGCCAGTATATTTCCTCAGATTTTGGATTGGCATGCAGTACTAACAATTCTGCAAGCCAAGCATCACAGTCTGATCTACATCGTTTTTTAAATGCCCAAACTCCTGATTCGTCTCTTTTCACACGGCTAGCATGACAGATGGTACAACGTGGCAATGGCACTCTTTGACCTCCATATATTTTCTGTACAAGTGACTGATGTAGACAATCAATCTCTCTTTTTATGAAAGTATGCACTCCTGATTTCATATAATACAAGGCCAAGTTTACCAACAGCCAGTTTGTGTGCTCTATGTCCTTGACCTCATCTGTTGGGGCCGATGCTGCCATTTCAACTCTAGTACAACTAATGCTGGGTTATACCATTATGGAATTTGTATCATCACCTGGAACAGAAATAAAAGCTGGATTAAGGTCACCGTAAAAGCTAGTGTTGAATACTTGACAATTCCACTTATCAACATTCAACAGACACTTGGACTTTTTGCATTATATGACTAGCAAATTCTGTAAATTTTCATCCCCAGTTTAAGCTGGTATGTACCCTGATTTAGAAAAAAATTATTGGAAAATTGAGTTGATCATAACCAATTCATACCAAATTTGTACAGCAATTCTGAAAAGGGAATGGATTGCAATAAAATCTTAAGTTTCTGAATGTGAAATGGTATTCACTTAAACAAGGTCATGCTTAAAAGTAAAATATATTTCAAATGGGTCTATACTTACAGGCAAACAAAATCACAAAGAAACCTGGCATAACTCACTGGCTTAGCTAACTAAACAAGTGACCATTTCACTATGTAAGCTGGTGTAGTAGTTTAAGAACACATCTATATAAATTACCATGTTGATTTTATATGCAAATAAAGATTTCAAATGAAGAAGGCATTATTAATATGCCTAATCTCATGTTCATAATTGGTCATACAATATCTTGACGATAATAAACATAACAGATAAAAAATATAGTTTTCAAAAGTGGTAAGAAGTCAATTATACTGCATAGTCCCTTCATCAACATGAATTGATCTATCATTAAAGAAATATTGAAGAATCCAAATGAATTAAGAATTCATTTATGCACAACACAACAGAACTTGTACAAGAAAAGATTTAATATATGCATTGTAAGAAATACTGAATACATGAGTATATTGCATTTAATACATGCAACATGCATTGTAAGAAATACAGGATACAAGAGTATATACATTTCTCTCTCTCTCTTTCTCACTTTCTCTCTGACTTGCTACCTTTTTATTATTACCAATATTCTATAAGATCAACTCGTAAATATTTTACATCCATACTTAATTAAAATATTTAAACAATATTTGGCTTTCTCTGTGGGGGCTACTCATGGGCTAGAAATAGAATGTAACAAGAATAGTCCCAATCATTGCTAGGCTGATCATAGCATTACAGAATATTCTGGGCTGATCCAAGCATAAATAAAATATGTGCTAGGCTGAATCCCAGCTTGCTAATGTACTATGGGCTGATCCCAAAGTAACTAAATATATGCTGGGCAGATTCCCAAATATAAAGTATTCTAGGCAGATCCCAGATTTGTGGACTAGAACTATGTGCTAGGCTGAATCCCAGCATAGGCTGAATCCCAGCATAGGCTGAATCCCAGCATGCTAATGGACTATGGGCTAATCTCATCTTAACTAAATCTATGCTTGGCTGCTTCCCATCTAGAATGTATTCTGGGCTGATCCCAGATTTGTGGGCTAGAGCAGCTAAGTGCTAGGCTGACTATAAGCTTGCTAATGCATTATGGGCTAATCCCATCTTAACTAAAACTACTAGGCTGAATTTAAACTGTAAATGAAATTATTTAATGGGCATGCCTTTACAGTATTAGTACATCTTAAGAGTGTCCGATTGGGAAAAAATGTGGGAAAAAATGATTCCAACCCATGGTAACCCCATGCGCATGACCAATGTCAAGACATAACAAATGAGGTGAAAGAAAAGAAAAGAAAAGACAAATGGATAGCGACAGGGGCAGTGGTGGGTTTTGCCTAAAACTAATAACTGTTTGATTCGGAGACTCTAAATCTCTTGTCTGTAGCTTTGACAAGCCAGGGGACCACTGCTCTATATGATCAGGTAAGGTAATTTAAGATTGTGATTGTGTCTTTGACTGCTGCTGGCAATTCCAATAGGAATATTTCTGCTCCTGCCACACAAGCCCATGTACTCTCCCAACAAGCCCCAAGCAGGAATCAGTACACAATTAATAAAATCCGGTTCAGTACCCACGAATGTAGTCCCAGTCTATTTTTAGATCACTTTTTCCGGTCTAAATTTAGTGGTGATACTAGAGTCAGATTTTGGCATTCTTGGTAAGGATTTAAAGGTAATTGTTTATTCTTTAAAATGTGAGCTTATGATGTGGTTGTCTGTGTGTATTTCGGCGACAGTGCACATTGAGTAATAAGGTCATGGTGATGATCCGGAAGTGAATTCTGTGTTCCGTTGCCTGGTGTTTTGTTTACAATTCTGCCTCTCAAAAAAATGCAGGTCAACCCTTGACAAGAACTAAACGGTAAAGTCATCTTTGAAGGTATTTTAGATTAACATATGATTTGTATTGATTGTCACACAGTGGAAAGTTCAGTACTGAGAAACAAATGTAGAGAATATATAGTGAAATTAATTGTGTACTATGTCCAGCAGACAGCCAGTATGAGACTAATAATAGTCTCACATCCTAATTCCCTGTCTGCCTCTCAATTTCAAGGTACATGTACAACTCCCCTATCCCCTGTTTATCCACTGACCAAGCCTTATAATTGATTCTCATATCATATTACCACACCACCAATTCCTCCTTCCCTTGTCATTATCAGAGAAACCCCCTCACACAACCAGCAATATATGTATCTAGAATAACTCAAGATTACCAGTTGTGCATGACCTCTCCCAACAAGCACCAAGCAGACAGCCAGCATGAGGTTAATAATTCCTAATTCTCTGCCTAATTCTCTGCCTGCCTCTCAGTTTCAAGGTACATGTACAACTCCCCTATCCCCTTGCTAGCCACTGACTAAGCCTTATAATTGACATTGTATTCTATTGCCACACCACCAATTCCTCCAAAGGAGTCTGCAGTTTTATCAATAAAGCACGACAAAATTTCTGACTACATGAAATCACAAAAAATATTATTGTATAATACCATTAGGTGATTTCATGTAGTCAGAAATTTTGTCGTGCTTTATTGATAAAACTGCAAACTCCTGTGATTCCTCCTTCCATTGTCATTATAAGAGAAACCCCCTTGCACAACCAGCAATATATGTATCTAGAATAAGTCAAGATTATCAAGTAGTGCATAAACTAAAATTTTAAAAAATTATCATTACAACATTTTAAAATCTGATTACAAACTCTTGTCATCAAGCTCCAAAAAATCTTATTCTAGATTACATCATTGTTATGTAGGGATCTAGCTCATTCACTAAGACAATGCTACTTGTGGGAGCTATTGCAGACTTGCTTTGAAACAATATTATACACATTCAGTGGAAGCAAGCATACATTATCTGGAGTTGAAAGGTGTAACTTAGTAGCAATTGTGTACTTTAGTAACAATAAATAACAATAAAATAACTTGTTATGAAAAAAAATAAACAAGAGGCCCAAGATGGCCTTAGATTGTTCATCAAGCTGGCATCTGCTTAACAACGAAATGCATTAGCAGAGTTGACAACACTTATGAGACTGTATAATGCTTTCTCTCTTTTTGAATACTTCTGATTACAAATATTATGTTTCAAGGTATTTCTATTGTCTGTATAAATCCACTATGACCACTATATCCCCTCTGTGATGGAAAGCATAAAAGCATTAAATTTAATAACAACCATGGGAACATGGATTTTCCATAAAACAATATTGTTATGTGTAGGCTCATACAAAAATAACAAGAGAAAAGAGTGAAGTCAATAAGCTTTGTATATTTTACCAAAAAAAAATTATTTTCCTATAAAACAATGTAAAAATTGAAACAGGACTTATGGTTTGTGAATATAACACCAAATTTTAATCCTAAGAATGAAGAATCTAATATATCACTAAAAAAATCTAATAGAATACAGGTTTGAATCTTAACGACATTCCAATATGGATGGAGATGATGTCATATGTGGTCGTTATACAAATGGCAACATTTCCTCAAATGAATCACAGTTTATGTTTCTGTAAAGAATTCCAGAATAAATTCCCACTGAAATTCTTTCTTCCAGCATTTATTTTATAAAAAAGTACACATGTTTAGCATCCTAGAGAATAAATTAAATTCAAAACAGATGAAAAAACAAACAAGCTGGCAACAACAATTAGAAACACTCTGTTCCTCCAAGATATTAAAATGCCTCTTACCCGATCATTAGCACATGGCAGTTTAAAGCCTCGATTTTAAATGACATGGTATTATACATCATCACAAATACATGATAGGTTTACTTGATTAGAAATTTGAACAGGTAAGAAAATATTTGCCAAATTGCATGTAGCCCTATCTAAGAATTAGACTCCCACTCTGAAATAATTTTAAAAATAAAACATCGTTTATTCAGATCAACATGACCTTGAAAACAATTATTTTTACCTGATGCTTACTAAATTGACAAACCAAGGCAAGCTAAAAATAGTGCTTACTAGTCTTTTACGTTGCAACTAAATCAAAAAAAAAGTCTGAATTTACTAGGAAAAAAATATCAAACTCAGTAAAAATATAAAAATAAAATGAATTTACAACTAACACACAAGCATTTTAAATTACATATTAATAACATTATGTACTGTAACATTGCTATATATTTAATGAGGAAACATGTTTTTATTTTGTTATGACAAGATATTCAAATAATTATCTATGATTTTACAATATAGTTGAAGTTGTCACAAATTATTTTCAAATATAATTCCAGTTATTAGCCTTAACATTTGATAAATGTCCCATATACTATCATGGTGGCTGAACATGATGTTTAGGTCTTCTGCCAAAATCTAACTTTTGGAGAAATTTCAGGTTAATAAAAAATATCTTTGTTTTACTTATTTATTAGCATGTGTAATAATATTATGTGTTGGTTTATGTACATGTAATCCTTTCTAAGACTGGTAACCAACCCAAGATTTTCCAGATAGCAGTTTCTTTCTGTTTGAATGTTGCATAAACAGTCCTCGTATTTCTAGAGTGTTGAAATAAGAGTACTAGATTCTTCACTCATGAGACTCAGAAATACCTGGCAGGAACTCACAAGCCTGTAAGATTTATAAGTATAGAAAGGATAATGAAAAAGTACAAGATTAGTATCTAATTACATATCTTGATTGATTTCTCAACCTCATACATTTAAAACTATTTTTCAGTAATTGTCCAAAATAATTTACATCATTTTGCAAATAAGTTTTTTTTTTCAAATCAGGTTGTTTCTTAACATTTAACTTTTCTTTGACTTAACCAGTGTATGAGTATCATTTTGGATATCAAAATCCTCTCCATTATCCTGTTTAATTTATTCACCATTTCACAAAACTGCTTAGGCTGATCAAATTTTGTTCAGTCCATTAAAGGTGGTTTCAGAAAGATATGTTGTCCCACAGCCACCTGCATTTTCATGTGTTTGAAAGTCTGAATCTGTTTTCTAGATTTAACAAAAAAAAAGCTAACAATGTACATCATACTGAATTCTTTCAAGGGCTTAATCATTTAGGTTTCGTCACTCTACTGATATTTTGGTATTTTCTAGCTCCAATATGGTAGAATCTAAGTTCGTTTGCAAAACGGGGGAAGGAATTAATTGGAATTCAAGCCTTTACTAACTTCTTTCACGTTTTAATGAAGAGATAAAACAAAAAGCTTATGACAATTTTTCTGGGGTTCATAAGACATTTCCAAAAATGTTATTCGACACTGGGCTACAGTTCAGGCTTTGCTAAAATGAGGTCTCATATATTTATTTTGCATTTCATTCTCATTCTGTTTTAAATGGCCTTTTCTAGTGCAGTGTTGGCAACTCTAAGGGACTTTTGTCAAATGCTGGCTAGTGTCAAGCATATACTATGATGCCCAGAACTGTCATGAGACTTACCTGACTAAATCCCTAATTTGTCAGTTCAATTAACAAATACATTGACTTTCCAGCATGTGCCAATTTGGATTATTTTTGCATTATCTGCAAAACATCTATCCATTAATTGAAGTCATGGATAATTATGAACCCAATGTTGTTGAAATTGTTTGATCGTTTAGCCCTCCCCCCCCAGTATGTTTTTCCAGTCAGCTATTACAATGCTCCACCAACCAGTTTAGCCCAGTACTTAAACATGTACTATAAACATATATACTGATCATTACAATATATATATATATATATATATATATATATATATATATATATATATATATATATATATATATATATATATATATATATATATATATATATATGGGCCCAAAGTGGCCAAGTGTTCTATAGTGCTCACCATTATGGATCACTGCCAGCTGACCTGTCTGTGTAGGCTCAAATCCCTGATTTGGCCAATATGAGTATGTGAGAAAGCTTGCCAGTAGCTTCTCGTGGGTTGGTGGTTCTTTCTGAGATTTTCCTAGGTTTTTCCTCCACCATTAATACTGGCTGCCATGTACAGCCTGTCTTGAGCTGAAAAATGGCATTAAATCATACAACACACACACACACACAAAATGTTTTAAAAAATCCTACTTACCTACCCTAATTTAAAAACCACTGCAATAGGAAACACATATTTTTGGGTCTTAATTGTGTTGTATTTGACATTTCATTACTCACTGGTAGCCTTATATTTTATCCTTACCATAATCACATGACTTTTCTTTCTCTAAAACTTCCCTGTGACCTTCCTTTCAATTTAGTAATCTCATTTTGTCCATATCGAAAAGATAACCTCATCTGACAACTACTTCAACAAACACAATCATTACATATTGTCATATTTAGTGCAATCACAGACCGCTCCTTTAATATAACTTTTTCATTTTAAATGCAATGTTACGCACTCAAGTCAATCCTATTAAATCAATTATTAAATTAAAGACTCGACACTATCATCAACTCAGTTCTTAAAGGTAATGTCCACTATGTTGATAAATAGCCTTTAATTATTTTCATTGCAGATCAATGGTGATACACTCATGAATGTCTGTTTAGTAAATTTAGCTGCTTAATGCCAAGTCCAAAACTCAGATTAAGATAAACACTTTTGTCTATTAATAATGACTGCAATGTTTAATCACAGAGTAAACTTAACTATGTATTATTTGTTTACAAAATAAAATATGCTGGTCAGATACACAATGAATTTCAAAACACAATGATACATAACATATAATCATGTCAGACTTGTTAGTTTCAAGTGTTTTGATTTTCCCATTATCATGATTTGTGCATCAAAATAGTTAATTTTATCATTATTTTAAACACCAAAAATATTTCTTACTTAATCTAACCCCAATGCAACTTTTGACTCTCTAACTTGCACCCTAGGGGACACACTGTGAATGGTTGACAATTTCATCAGATAACCCAATATGCAGTCAAGGAAATAATATAACTCTTGCACATGTGACAGTTACCAATAAGCACTTACTTATGAACCACAGGATGTTACTGAATAAATGTAGGTAGATTCAAGCATTCATTATGTTCAGAGCATGAATGGCCAGATAAAGTGATTATAGCATGAGAATTTATATTTGCCCGACTTGTTTTAAAAATGGAATAAAGTAATTATCCTGGACTGTTGCCTTAAAAAACTGTACTTGTCTGATTCCAAAAATATATACTGTATGCATGTCAGGCTATGGGATTTGTGCAGCCATCAAAAAACATAGCAGGGTTCTCAATACATTTTAAAAAACAGAAGAGTCAGTTGACCCATGGCTCCTAAATCTCAGGAGTCAAACTTAAAATATCAAGAGTCAAACCTGAAGTCTCAAGAGTCAGTTCTTTTGAACAGTCATGAGCCCATAGCAGTGATTACTCATTATTGGTGGAAACTAATGATGTTTAAGATTTCTTGTTTCGAGCTAAATGAGAAATATTTATACAGTATTTCACAATCTGAATTTGTGAAAGTGTTTCTCTATGTGTATATTTTGCATATGAAACAGGATTATTTTATACTTTATTATATTTTCAACTACTCAACATATTATATTATGATCTGCTCAAATTGATTCTTGGTCGAGTCATACCAAATACTTTCAAAAATGGTACTAACAATTGCCTCACTTGACGCTCAGCATTAAGGGGTTACTATTAGGACTGGTCCGCCTGGTGTCAGGATAATGTGACTGGGTAGGACATCATGCTAAATGTCTGCGGCATAATGCTAAAGCTACGTTAAAAATCATAATCACATCATAATCACACGTCCGAATATTATTTGACAAATTTATCACACGACTGCCATTCTAATAGACGCTTCTTTAAATATTAGGAACTTGAAGTATACAAGTCAAACAAACATCAAAATACGGACGTAAATCTATTGATAATATGACTATGTAAGTGCAATGAACAAGCAATATGACCTGAAAAAAGGGTTGAAAATGGCGAGTCGTCAAATCGAAAGTGAACAAGTATCCTCATTCACTCTACTATTCTGGAGCTTACCGACAAACAACTGAAATTGCTTCAATTGGCTTTCAGCCTAAGAAACAGGATATTTTGCATAATGTTAAACAAAACAGTGATTTACAGTAAAAAAAAATAAATAAACACGACAGAAATCCAACATTTTCCTTCTTTCAAGCTTCCTGGTTGCTAACACATTTGGCTTAAGCGCCCCCTGTTAGATATATGGCGATTACCTAGACTGGTCGCCTGAATTACTTTTGAGTAAAGTTACTACAGTTACCAGCATTACCAGCATTACACCATAGAATTATAGGATTGCATCCTATCGGCAGAGAGAAGGATCTATCAAATATCACCATTTGTTATTCCATATACCTCAATGCTGATGTTTTGTTAAAAAAAATGATATTTTCTATCCTAATTCAGCATGCATGTCACACGCTGTCATAAAGAACAATGTTAGATTGGCAATTTAACAAGGACAAAACCAGATACTCCTTTGCATTTAAAAGAGATAACTCTGCTGGAACTAAACAGGGGTAAGAGTTATCTAGTCACAACAGACATTGTCATCGATGTATACCACATTGTAAAAAATAATCGTAAAAAATACAAAACTATGATCTAGATAGGAATTAAAATAATCCTACATGTTGCCAAGAGGCTCATTTTTTAAAGCCTAAATGAAAGTACTGTTCTTAAGGACTGGTAATGCACCAATCACAGCTAGTTTTGTTGTTTATTTCTGAATACAATGGCCCCTACACCTTAAGGACACACAGTATTAATGATGTAGAGAGAGAAAAAAAAAACAACATTAAATACAGTATATATGGGTTTGGGTTGTCAGGATTGGTTAATACTGCAAGTTATGTTTTAGGAAAAAGAATCTTTTGATTCTAGTTGTAAGTGGAAAAAAGAGACATGGTTTTATTAATGGAATTTCAGTCCATTAACAGTTTTGTCTTTGGAACACTTATTGCTAAAATTAGCACCTGACTCCTTGGTGCGGAATTGAAAGCACATGCTTCAAACACATGCAGGTCCATAAAATGCAGCGACTCATATCATTTCTTCTACACAAAAACTGACATTCAGGTTTTATTTATGCTGAAAAATGTAGGTTTGATCACAAGCAGTCAGAAATTTTAAGTTATTGAATTTTTAATATCTTGGTATTTGCATAGGTTTACTATGGGAACTGAATTAGTGCCATGATTCCCTTAGCTCCACCCACCTGGACTTGAGCAATTGGTGCCATCATACCATCCACCATTATGTCGACCATCACCAACCAACGGTTCCTAGAAGCTTACTTCTATCAACAAGCACTACATCAAACAGCAGACATGTCCATCACTAGACAGGCAGCAGATCATGACTAACATGCAAAGGTGGGTTTTTTTTGCAGGAGATAAATGAAAAACCACAGAAGTTTGTTACAAAGAATATTAGGAGTTTCCGTCAGTAAATCAAGTGAATGTGGTGTGCTGTCTAACCTGTAACAGTAGCCCCTCCCCCCATTATTGATTCATTGACGGATACCCCTAATTTCATTGTAATGAACCCTTATATTGTTATAGGTTATACCACCACCCCTTCATCCCTTGATTTACTGACTGATACTCAAAATTTTCTTTGTAGCAAACCCCTGTATTCTCACATAACCACATTGGCCGAACCTGAGATTCGAACACATGCAGACAGAGGAGAGATGGCAGTGATCCGAATAGGTGAGCTCTCTACGGTGCAAAGGAACACTGGTACGTATTGAAAATACCGAAACGCAATATCGTCTATACGGATCAGGGTCAAAACGGACCAGTACCAAAACGGACTAATGTTGAAAAGGCCCATTCCAAAAGGGCCCGATTCCAAAAGGCCCATTTATGTATCAGCAAATAATTATTACTATTATCATGTGGCCCCCATCGCATCAGTAGTTACCATTTTAATTTAGACGGTTATATCAATCGAACTTATCTCAGCATAAGACATAAAATGAAGCTTATTCGTGTGTGTGTGTGTGTGTGTGTGTGTGTGTGTGTGTGTGTGTGTGTGTGTGTGTGTGTGTGTGTGTGTGTGTGTGTGTAATGAGGTTTCTATTCCAAAGACTCCCCTTCCAAATCCAAAATCCTTCTATGCTAACATTTTCTTCAGCAGCCTTTTTAGATCAAAATAATGACTGTTTTAATAAGGGTGATGAATTATTAAACAAAAAGAGGATTCTAGACCAGAAACCCACACCTACCTACAAATTTGGAAAGGTGGAAATAAGATCCCGAATATTTCTATTTAAACAATAAAATTTTATATAAAATGTATTATTATAATCCAATTAGACATGTTGGATTTAATTTAATTAGCAACAAGTTTAGATATTAACGAAGGATCGAGCTAAATTAATTTTATTGTTTACACAAAATTTCATACCATATAGTTACATACTTTTTAATAATTATTTCATATCGCTGACATTCATTGGCAGAGTATATGTTAACATACTGTCAATAATACGGAACTCGCGTATTAAATTGTCCATATTATATTTCATAACAGGTAAATAAGATCGTATTTGATCAATAGATTTTTTTAAGTGGTACTTGCTGTTTCACAAGTATTTGTTTAGTCGCAAGTTGATGCTCAGTTATTTTACACGCTGTTGTAAGAGAAAGACCAACACCGGATATTATTAACAAAAACGGATTTAATATTGCTCCACTTGAATTTATACCAGAGCTTGTCATTATCAGTGGTAAATATGATATTAACCGAAGTATTTTAAAATAGTATATGTAACATTGTTTTACGCACCAAAGTTTTATTTTGTGTGATAATATCTGTAATATTGTAGTAGTGCGTCAACATCTAGTTTTTGGAATTTCCTCTGAAATATGGTTAAAACCGATGATCTGATTTTCATTATACAATATTTGTTTACAGATATTATACAATATAAAAAACTGTACAGGCAACTATTGAATCAAGAAAATATAAGTACTTGATGACAGTCTTTCCTGTTGGAGTCGTAAAATATAGTGTTGATGATATATACGTGTTTTCTGTACTATACAATATTGTCAAGTTGTTATCATCATTTGTTCCTTGCAATCGCCAATTATAAATCCCACCAGCACTAGAGATTAATTCACCTCGCAAATTGCCAAATAGCAACTGCAACGGGACATTTAATTTTAATCCAAAAGTTTTCACCTTTTCTGTTGGTAGTGTATTCTTGTCTACCAGAGAAAGCGAAATGAGAATATTTTTCAGGATAATGTGCTGATGCGCTTACATCAAACCCAACTGGGTTATCAGTTGTCTAAAATAGTGCTGGAATATACCCACCATTATCTTTGTTCATTTTATACCACCAATAAACGCCCTGTCAATACATGCTTTATATGTCAGTACATTAGAGTTAATTGGAACTTATGTTGTGGTTAATTTTATTGTCTTTTGTTTATGTTACCTGTCATTGGTCAGCCGGATTTCTTAAAATATGGGGTAAGTTCTTCTTTTAACTGAGCATAACTAGGGCATCAGTTTCATAAGCTGTTGGTAAGGTTGTCGATAATCCAGTTAGCTTTTAGTTCTTGCTCATTATAAATTACCTGTCATTGTGTCACCGACTTTATTAAGCTTGCGTGTTATCAACATTTGCAGGTGGATTAACAGTTTCAAACATAATATGTGATTTGATATATTAGTAGCACCTGTAACTGTCCCACCGGTTTATTAAGTTTTTTTTTTGTCCATAATACTTCAACTGCAAATAACTTTCAGCTTGCGTTTGATTTAAATTTCCCGACATATAAAAATTACCACTTCAAATTCTCCTGTCAGTGATAGTTTATTGTTGTCAACAAATTTAATTTGTGCTAACAGCTTACGTATTAAAACCATTTATTTGCGGATAATTTGTTTCTAAATCTAGTACCCGTTGATTCGACATAGATGGGTTTCCTGTCATTTTATCGCCAGTTTTTTTCATACATCCCGTTAAATCAATATTAGTATTATTGTTTATTATTGTAATTACAGTAGACTAATCTCTTAATGATGTTCCAAATTTTGTATAATGGCTCATCATTTATTTATTGTCTGTAAATAGTTTTTATATAACATAAAATTGTATAAAAACGATGTCAAAATCGTAGATATTAAACTTTGATACAGAGCGGTATGTGAAACATGAATATAACAATGAACTTGTAAATTGTCGTTTTTATGGTTGGAGGAAGTAGATCGGGAAAAAAACAAATTTGCTTACTAATTTACCGCTAGGCAATTATTGTAACTACGATCGAGTTTTATATTTACACAATTAATACACAAGAAGATAAGTACGAGCTACTCAACGAATATAATATCAAAATTGGTGTTAATCTTGAGGTTGGTGAAGATTGTTTTTAGCAAACAACCAAAAGAATTTGTTTCAGTTAATCAGCTTGAATCAGATAGATATAAGATAGCTGTGATTTATGATATTCCTTTAAACAATGAAGAAATGACTAAAGATATTTTCACTATCACGTAAAAAAAATGTAATTATATTTTTCCCGCTCATGGTTTTTTATAATGTCGATATATTTATTCGATGAAATACTATTTGCGTTATATTATTTCCGGGACTGGACAATGCTGATCTTAGAAATATTGCAAATGAACAATATGGCGACGAGATGAAATATAAATTTATTAAACTATATCATCAGGCTACGGGGCCCCGAGTGGCAGAGTGGTCTAAAGCGCTGTCCGTTACGGACCACTGCCATCTCACCTCTGTCTGCTTGGGTTCGAGTCTAGGATTCGGCGAATGTAGATATGTGAGAAAGCTTGCCAGTAGCTTCTCGTGGGTCGGTTGTTCTTTCCGGTGATTTTCCGGTTTCTTCCTCCACCATTAATACTGGCCGCCATAAATAGCCTATCGTGTGCTGAAAAATGGCGTTAAGCCCAACAACAACAACAACATATCATCAGGCTACAAAAGATAAACATAACTTTTACTTACATGCTAAACTAACACATAATCCAGATTAAATGTTTCACTGTATTTTTTTATTGATAGATACACCGTTTTTGTTTTCAAATTGTATAGAGAAAATAGTATATAAATATGGATAAACGAGCAAAGTACAGAATACATAGAAGATTTGAAGAAAAAAACTTTACCATTGTCACGAAGATTTTAACCAACAAGGTACAGCGAGGACGACGTGGAAACAACTGCCGCAGAAACCAGTTACTGAGGCTATACTTAGAAAACAACCTGAAGCTAAACTACTATCAGAACAGGAAACTAAAACATTACAGGAAAAAGGTTTGCTCGGAATAGTTAAAAGACAACAAGAAGCAACTGCTGAAAAAAATTATTGCTAATTCCGAAGATGATAAAGGTGATCTGAGGTACTTGTAGCGCATATAGCTGATCCTGCCGCTAGACAAGCTGAACTAAGTCGGCTGATCAATAATCCATCTGCATTTGACAGAAAGGTAGCAGGTTTAACAATTGGACCGATTGGAAGAATATTAGAAGAGATGACGAAAAACTTGAAGAATCAGAAAGTAGAGATAAGAGTTGGTATGAGATGAAGTATGAAAAAAACCTAAAAGCAAAGAGTTGAGAAAAAAGCTGGATATCCAAGACGAAAAAAGATTCAAAGATGATCTAGAAAATATAAAAAAAGGAATTAAAGATTTTGAGTATCAATAAAAACTACTATGAATGTATCATACATTACAGATGTTGGACTTTTGCCGATCTATATATCAAAGTCATCACAGTAGTGGTTTGAGTACTGAGGCAAAATAAATTGAAACAATGTAGAAGATCCTGTTGGCAGACAAACTGCATTAAGTCGGTTGGTTGATGATCAGGACGAACTTGGTAAAAGGTTAGCTAAAGTGGCAGAAGAAAGAACTGGAACGGGAGTACAAATATTGTTATCAGTTGCTAAAATGGTAGGCAGATTTATGCTATTAATATCATCAAAAAAGCTGGAAATGTTGGTGTTGAAATTGACAATGGAATTATTGATATACTTGATCATTTTAGAGCAGAAAATTTATAAACTACTGACGAATAAGAAATTTTATATGGCAACTTCATTTCGGCCGCTTAATTTTATAAAAATATAATAAATAACAATATCAACAATGTTTTTATTATACTCTAGCACAGATGGTAAAGATAGCTTAAAGTTTTCAGTAAATTATTTTCCGTCAATACAACCAGATCCCGAAAACAATATGAAATTAGTCTAATTGCCTGTACAGCATGGCATTCTATGGCAAAAATAAAAACGGTAAAAAAATGATTATTTTGCACATACTCCAAATATAAGAACTATGGACAAAATTTAAAATTCCACACTGATCTAAATAAAACAAAGAACTTATAATAAAAAAATAATGGTGTAGCTGATCATATTGAACTGACAGCGAATTACAATACGATAAGCGCCAGAAAAACATTACTACTATTACTTCTACTACTACCACAATTCCTACTACTATTACTACTCCAACTACTAGTACTACAACAACAACTACTACTACTACTACTACTACTACTACTACTACTACTACTACTACTACTACTACTACTACTAATACTACTACTACTGCTACTACTACTCCTACTACTATTACAACTACTAATCCTGCTACTCTTATTACTACTACTCCTGCTACTACTACTACTCCTACAAATACTACTCCTAATACTACAACTACTGCTACAACTAGTACTACTACTACTCCTACTACTATTACTCTTAATACTGCTACTCCCAATGCTACTACTACTACTCCTACTACTACTGCTACAACTACTACTACTACTACTACTACTACTACTACTACTACTACTACTCCCTCTCCTACTACTACTAATATTAGAACTACTAATCATACTGCTCCTACTACTACTACTACTACTACTACTACTACTACTACTACTACTACTACTCCTACTACTGCTACTTCTCCTCCTCCTAATACTACTCCTATTGCTCCTATTACTATTACTCCTACTAATACTACTACTCCTACTAGTCCTAATAATACTAATCCTACTACTACTACTACTACTACCACACTACTCCTAATACTGCTACTAATATTCCTACTACAACTACTATTCTTACAACTGCTCCTACTAATCCTACTCCTATTCCTATTACTCATTCTACTAATATTCCTACTCCTATTACTACTACTACTCCTCCTACTACACCTCCTCCTCATAATACTACTCATAAAACTACTCCTCCTCCTACTACTACTAGTCCTTCTACTACTACTACTACTTCTCCTCCTACTACTAAAACGCCAACTACTCCAAATACTCCTAGTACTCCTTTACAACTATTACTCCTACTACTACTACTAGTACTACACCTCCACCTACTATTACTACTACTACTAATACTACTCCTCCTACTACTGATACCCCTATTACACATACTACTATTGCTAGTACTAAACCTACTACTCCTACTCCTACTACTCGTTCCACTGCTACTACTACTACTACTCATACTACTACAACTGCTACTACTACTACTTCTATTAAAACTACTTCTACTACTCCAACTAGTACTCCTACTACTACTACTCCTACTACTCCTACAACTACTACTTCTACTACTCCTACTCCTACTATTCCTACTGCTCCTACTACTGCTACTACTAATACAACTAATCCAACTACTACTACTACTACTACTGCTCACAAAAACTACTACTCCTACTCCTACTACAACTCCTACTATACTATTACTACTATTCCTACTATTACTACTACAACTCCTCCTACTACTACAAATACTACCTCTATTTGTACTATTACAAATATTACTACTACTGCTACTACTCTTACTGATACTACTACTCCTACTACTACTAGTACTACTACTAGTACTACTACTACTGCTACTAATACTCCTACTACTACTACTACTACTAATACTACTATTCCTACTACTACTACTACTGCTACTACTACAACTCCTAATACACCCACAATTACTACTTCTACTCATACTACTCCTACTAACTCTACTACTGCTACTTCTACTATACCTACAACTAATGTTACTACGAATTCTCCAACCAGACCTACTCCTACTACTAATTCTACTACTCGTACTACTACTCCTAATTATACTACTCGAATTACTACGTCTATCTCCTACTACTACTTCTACTACTACTACTACTACTACTACTATTACTATCTCCTCCTCCTCCTCCTACTATTACCACTACTATTACTACTACACCTACTAACAAAAATATTCTACTACTACTCCTTCTACTATTACTACTACACTTACTACTACTGCTACTACTCTTACTACTACTCCTCCACCTACTACTACTACTCATCTAACTACTACTAGTACTACTATTAAACAACAACTACTACTACTTCTACTACTACTACTACTACTCCTATTACTCCTACTACCACTACTCCTACTATTCCAGAAACAACTACTACTCCTACTCCTACTACTACTCCTACTAATCCAACTACTACTACTTCTACTAATATTCCTGCTACTACTACTATATTACCTACTACTACTACTACTACTACTACTACTACTACTACTACTACTATCTATCTATCTATCTATCTATCAATCTATCTATCTATCTATCTATCTATCTATCTATCTATCTATCTATCTATCTATATCTTTACTAGTACTTCAATTAATATTACTACTACTACTACTCAAACTGATACTACTACTCCTACTACTACTCCTACTACTACCAATACTACTACTACTCCTACTACTATTTCTAATACTACTACTCCTACTACTACTACTACTACTACTACATTTTCTTCTACTACTGCTACTACTATTACAACTCCTAATACAACTACTACTACTAAAACTCGTAATACACATACTATTACTACTTCTACTCATACTACTCCTACTAACTCTACTATTACTACTCCTACTATACGTACTACTACTACTATACGTACTACTACTTCTACTACTTCTTCTACTACTCCTACTACTACTACTACTACTACTACTACTAATACTACTACTACTACTACTATCTCCTACTACTCCTACTACTACTCGTATACTACTAATTCTACTACTCCTACTACTCCTACCACTATTCCTACCAAAACTACTACTTCTACTAGTACAACTCTCCTCCTCCTACTACTTCTACTACTACTCCTAATACTACTACTATCTCCTCCTCCTCATACTACTACTCCTATACTACTACTACTACTACTACTACTACTACTACTACTAACACTCATACTAAGACTCCTCCTAATGCTACTAATACTACTACTTCAACGACTGCAATTACTACGACTACTCATATTACGACTACTAGTACTGCTACTATCACTCATATTACTCCTGCTATAATTACTACTACTACTCTCTCCTCCTCCTCCTACTATTCCTACTACTACTCCTATACTATTTCTATTACTAATCCTACTACTATTACTACTACTACTACTACTTCTGCTCTTACTACTACTAATACTCTCACTCCTCTTTTTACTACTACTACTATTACTATTACTATTAGTACTACTTCTCCTACTACTCCTACTGCTACTTCTCCTACTTCTACTACTACTACTCCTACCTCACCTTCTACTACTACTACTACTACCACTACTACTACTACTCCTACTGCTCCCACTACTCCTACAACTACTACTACTAGTCCTACTACTACTCCTACTACTTCTAATACTATTCCTACTACTACAAGTACAACTCCTCCTCCTCCTCTTACTACTACTTCTACTAATACTACTACAACTACAACTACTACTACTACTACTACTACTGCTATTAATACTATTACTCCTATTGCTGCAACTTCTACCACTACTACTAATACTACTTCTACTCCTACTACAACTACAACTACAACTACTACAATTACAAATACTATTACTTTTACTACTACAACTCCTAATACACCTACTACTTCTACTACTACTACCTCTACTACTCCTACTACTCCTATTAAATCTACTACTACAAATTCTACTCCTACTACTACTCCAACTCATCCTACTCCTACTACTTCTCCTACTACTAGCTCCTTCTTCTACTACTACTACTCCAATACTACTACTCCTACTACTACAGCTCATACCACTACTACAACTACTACTAGTACTCCAACTCATCCTCTTCCTCCTCGTCCTCCTCCTTCAACTTCTACTACTCCTACTACAACTACTATCTCATACTAGTACTGCTACTACTACGACTATACTAATAGTACTATAAGTACTACTACTACCACGACTGTACTACTACTACAATTACTACTACTACTACTACTACTACTACTACTACTACTACTACTACTACTACTACTACTCATACTACTACTCCTGATACTACATCTCCTACTACTCCTATTATTGCTCCTATTACTACTAAAACTATTACCACTACTACTACTCCTACTAATACTACTACTATTCCTACTATTCCAACTGCTGCTACTACTACTACTAGTAGTAGTACTACTACTACTACTATTACAACAACCAATCCTAAATTTCCTACTACTACTACTACTACTCCAACAACTATTACTATTACTCCTACAACTACTACTCCTCCTCCTCCTACTGGTACTTCTACTCCTACTACTCCTACTACTATTACTCTTACTACTACTACTACTAGCACTGCTTCAACTAATACTAATACTACTACTCCTACTCCTACTCATATTAATAATGTCATATCATCACGTTAGTGTGAGTCTGACTTCTGGTCAGGTCAAAAGACTGCAATCAGCATCAAACAATAGCTGTGGAATAAAACTATCGTTGAAAAAAGAACAGATGAGCAGTTCAAATAAATTATCGTTAACCGATCGATAATTCAAAAACATCATTGAAGCAAAAAGATCAAACAAAGGCGTCAAACTTAATCTTTCTGCAGGCGCTATAAAAATAGTTTTAAAACAGGTGGTATATTTCCACTTCTCGCAGCTATACCAGCATTAATAGCCGCTGCAGCCCCTGGTGTTCCGAAAGCTGCTGCGTTAGGCGCTGTTGGAACAGCTACTGGAATGGCGTTAAAGAAAGTAACTGGACAAGGAATCAAACAAAAAAGAAAAAGGTCTAAGACTTCCATGAAACCCGCCTTCATGGTACGGAAAAGGTCTAAGACTAAGAACAGTTCGATGATAGTTCCACTATCAAATTTTGATTTACTCGATGCTGCTAAAAAACTAAATATAAAAAACTTTAGAGGAGTTTTTATGCGCGACCAATTACCAAAACATCCTAACAATAATGAAACTGGTATTATTAATCTCGATAAAAACTCTGGACCTGGCACGCATTGGGTAGCGTATGCAATCGATTCACGTGGAATTATCAATTTTGATTCATATGGATTAGCGCCACCAAAAGAATTTCTTCATTATGTAGTAATAATACTGCTCCAATCTGGTATTCAACGCTACCAACACAAACATTAACTGATTCACCAATATGTGGTCGTGAAGTACTTAATGTGCTTGATGTTGTATCCATGGCACCGCATTGACGTTTAACATCACATATATAATCAGGCGTGTAAGTGTCAGACTGAACTAAAAAAATATGATCGACGAATACACGTTGAAAGTAAAAAAATATCGCAGACGCATGGTTGTTATCGATGTAGTAGTTTACTCGGTTTCTGCCGTTGTTGCTGGAACCGGATTATTATTATCAACATTAACTATGACTGCTCCTGCGGTTTTAACGATTCTCGTTTCTACAACAACAACATGTGTAGGTATTCTCAGTATTATTGCTAAGAAAATGTCTACATGCACGAATGATAAATTACACGAGTACATGATGAAATTACACATAGCAACAACCGCCTATACTAAATTATGCTCGAATCTTTCCTTGTACCTGAGTGATGGCAAAATATCTGATGAGGAGTTCGTTACGATAATGAAAACCTACGATGAAGCATTTTGTAACAGAAAATAATGCATTCTCTAGTGACAATAGAGGAAAGATTGAGAATTAAATAATAAAAATAACAATAATGGCTGAGTCTTTGACATCGTCAAGGGAATTATTGCAACAGATCGCCACTAATAAAACTCCTTCAAAAACTACTATGATATCAGTAATTTCGACCAGTCCGGAATTTAGCGTTAACGTTCTAACTGCAATTCCAGCAAAAGAAATTGCATTGGCTCAACTCCGCGTTTATAATAGCTGGCTAAATATCAGATCAAAACCATTCGGTGGATTACCAGCAAATAATTCACTGGTATTTGCAAATAAACCGGATGGAACACCTGATTGGCAAGTTGTTGGAATTTCAACGGGTAGTTATCAAATAGAGGAGATTAATGACGAGTTCCAACGCAGAATAAAATCTATAACCGGAAAAGAATCAAAGATAGCTATCACTGTTTACGAACCAACACTATCAGCGGTAATTGAAGTAAATTCCCCTGATTACCTTGTAAGTATCTATCAGAGTTCAATCAGATCAGTGTTAGGATGGCCTGAAGTTGCACCAGTTTATCAAGGACCAACAGAACCAAAGAGATCCGACTTCGTCACTGATGTTAAAAAATTTATACAATTTCCAAATTATCGAAAAGTAAAAGAAGCTTATCCATGGAAATTATATTCTGGTACTGATAGAGTTGTGCATCATATAGATCGAATATTTGAATATTTTATAAAATATATTGATGGTAAGAAGAAAGAAGCAAAAATAGCAACACTAGATATTGATCTAATAAATTCTTATGCTAATACGATTAAATCTGTACATGAACGTGTATTTAAAAATCTACTAAATTTACTTTTAAGTATTCATGTTTCTTACAATGATGATTTAAAAAATCAAATAATTGAATCTATACAACATTTGAATCTAGTTGCTTCAGAACTAGAGTTCATGAATAATGCTTTTGTTAACAGAGAGCAAAGATTAAAACTACCACCACCAATTCAAAATACATTTTATAGAGATAAAAAAGTTAATGAAGACGGTCCAATTCAACGTATTCCAATCAATCGCTTTTTTACGACAGTTTTTCTAAAATATTTTGGAATTACGCAAGAACAATTACCAACATTTATCATTCCCGGATTTGACTCGTCTGAGTTAAGGAAATCAGTTAAGGATCTTATTGATGAACACTTTAAAAGAATATGTGATTCATGGCGAAAATTAACCCCACCACCGTCTATACTAAAACATAACAACAACCCGTTCGGTGCCGGCAGACATATATCACCAGGTATTGTAAACATAAGAACAACAATCGCTGTCAATTTCGTTTGCGACGTTGTGGATGGAAGTTTTCAAATAGATCTTTCAAAATCTAGTCAGGAAGAGCAAGGATATTATACACATTCTCACCGCGCTACCCCCCGGGTTTTCTTATTGTATCAGAAACTATAAACCCCGTATACTTGCGTGTTCATAATCCGTTTTTATCAAGAATACACTTCAAACTTACAAACCAAATTAATCACATCTTGGACACAAGAAATGAAATTATAAATATAAATCTGTATGTGACATCCTAATACGTTTTATGTCACAACGCGAAATAAAAGAAAATATCTTTGGTACTTGTCTATAGTACCTGATGCATAATGGTTGGTCCATATACAACACAGTTACAATATATATATATATATATATATATATATATATATATATATATATATATATATATATATATATATATATATATATATATATATATATATTTCTACTTAGGTATAATATATGCATTAGTTTTCCCATGGGTTTTGTTTTGCAATTATAACAGTTAATGGACCCTCATTATCATTTTCATTATCACTTTCACTTTCTACATTTTCACAATATTCCCTTAAATGTCTTATTCGATAATTTATAATCTTTTTCTTTTCGTATTCATGAGATAATTCTAACTTGATTTTGTTAATAGCGTTTGAGAGAGGTACAAACAATTTTACCTGATTATCAGTGACTGTTGCCAGTGACTTTAACACCCCCCTTGCATATCCTTCATAGATTTGTATTCTGATGAAAGCGTAAATCTATTTTGATTTTTCAGTTGTTGTAATGAGTCAAAATCACATATAGAATCTTTTCAGCATTAAGAACAACATTGATACCGTTATGTTGTAATTTTTAATAGCAAAAACAATAACATTTATAATTTCAGTATTCATTACATAATAAATATATATATTTAATACAAAAATTAGCAAAATATGTAGCGCGAACTGACACTCGATCTACCGTTCTAAGTTGATCAAATTAACCTACTGAGGTTCTTGCACAGTTGTATCCCCACAGAGACCCCTAAATATCCGAAACCGAAACTGTAGAGGCTCAGATGATTTTGTTTGCGCACGTATAGGTCTTAGCGACCAATTATATATGTTTTGCAAGAGTTACTAAATATCCGAAACCGAAACTTTAGAAACTCAAAGGCTGTTGGTCTTTGTGACCGAACCAAATTAGGTTTTGGTTTTACAATTGTGTCTTTAGGAACGATGCCTTGTGTGGGTACCCTATAGTAGGTCACAAGGTCACGATCTCGTATCAGTTCCCGCTACATATTTTGGACGACACAAGACGGCACAAACACATAATATATGATGATGATGATGATGATGATATAAACAAATACCATCTTCACATTTGCATACCCACCCCCAATATCAAATGCGAGGGTGATCGACGAAAAGTCCATCCACCACGAATTGACGTAGTGGATAGGTATGCGCACATGAAGATGGGGGGCTCTGCCCCAATAAAATATATATTTTGGCATAATATCGCCCCCTCCCATAGACAATTTTTTTTTTGCCTTTCATAGGATTTGAACGCCAATCGCAATTACAACAGCCTTTCCATGTTACCAATCGAGCTACGGACACATATGTTTAAGGAAAATTAGTTAATATATACTTACCTAGACCAAAAGTAACAACAGTCACAGTTTCTGGTATTTTCTTTTTTTACAGTTTCCAGAAAATATATATATAATTCTGCATAACACAAAATAATATTGAATATGAGCGTATGAAAGCCGTTTGATTTAGTAAAAAAAAATAGCTTTACACATACAATTAGCTATGCATTTTTGCTGTCACTTATCTAAGTCCATGTAGTATAGGATTTCAAACAGACAGACATATACGTTATTGCCTGCTTCTACTGTTAAATCTCTCTGTTTATAGAATGGGTTATATGTATATATTCCACGTATTTTGTATATATTATCATTAAATATGCCATATTCTAAACTTGCTGTCTGTGTAGGACTACGATAAAATCGATATAATGGATCTAATTACAACAGCCAGCCTACCAAGAAATTGGCAAGGTGCCTTGTAAATCTATAATTTAAGCGCTTTGCTTAGATAGCCAATGATCATTGACTATGAACTCTGAATCCTGCACGCGGATGTTATGTAGAAACAAAGCATGCAGTACGCGGATTTTACATAAACAATGGGTAAAGTATTTTATCAGTAGAGAATGAGTTGCCGAATAAGCATTGAAAAGACCACTGATAGGTTTGTAAAACGTTACTATGTTATCAATCATATGCGTATAAAGTGATTCTCTATCAAAGAATTATGATATATCTGATTATAAGTGTGTGAATAAAGACTTTTGTTAAATTTGATCGTTTTTGTTGGTTTTAAACTCCAGGGGTGTTAACGGGAATTAACATTAAGTTTTTAATTTGTTTGTCAAATACTGACTTTTCCGGGGATATTTTTTATCATAATTCCATTGCAAAATGATCATAAAATCTACACAATACTAGCGAAATAACCATTATTTGACAAACAAATATAATATTTATAATAGATTCAGAGTTATAATTTTTATTATAATATCTTTTTAACTCTCTGTATCTTTTACCACCACATTGCGCACAAAGGTGAGTCTTTCCTCGCACACCAACACCACACCGTATACATGGTGTAGATCCTAGACTTCCATTTCTAACGCATTGCATGTGATAACTGCAGAAGTCGTTTACACATTTTTTGTTACACGGAGACGTGTGACCAAACTTAAGCCAGCGGCAATTGTGATTTGGTTGAATCATATATAAATGATTAATACTTCTATTTAGATACATATTTGCCTTAATTATAATATGCAGGAATTATCCGCAATTGAGCCTGCCGCATCTAGATTTGATCTTGACAGGCTACACAAATTTAGTTTCTCGATGAAAGATCTAGCTTTAATAAATGCGGATATAACTAAACGCATTAGTGAAGCCAAGGAGTTTCGTCACGATGGTGCAGTTCATGTGTGGTCCACATTCAGGATTGAAAATGATATCTATCTTATGAATGACAAACGAGTAAGAGAAATTATTGACTACCTCGATGCTCGGAAATATATTATTTTAGTAAAATTTATTCTAAATACAGAGGATGATATCTGGATCATCCGAGACAAACGCGAATCAGTCCAGAAGTCCGGGAATAATATTATCCTTGGTAAAAATTCCAAACCAGGAATACTCACTGGAATAGACAAGCCGTATTATGAGCGATCTTATCCAATAACTGTTGTTGTGTACGTGCTCTATCCGTTAAATGATAAACCTGACGGAAAGGATCTCAAGAAAATGAAAATGTCGAGAATAACTGTGTAGCAGAGCGAATTGTAGAACACTTCACAAACGCAATTCGAGGAAACGGTTTAACAGATTTAAGGCGTAAAAAATAACTATGTGGGCTGAAAAAGTTAAAGACACTGGAGAGTCTATTAGCGACGTTGCTGAGCTAGAAAAGTTATTAAGATTTTCCAATAACAGTGAAGAGGTTGACAGGAGAGATTTTACACAAAATAAAATATAAATCTAGAGGAGCTCCAATAAATGTTATTGATCATAACGCGCATGCATGGACTGATGCTATAACTGTATTTCCACGAGAACGAACGGTTAAATTTTATCACGGTGATGTATTCGATGCTGTCAGTGATATTAGTAAATATGATCCTGTTTCAGTGTGGTTATTTCAGAGTTCTGAATATGATTATTATGATCTGTTTGTACGGTCTAACGGTGATAATTATCGTACTGAATATCTTTATAAAGAAATGGAAAACCTTGAGCTGAAATATACTTCTGACGAATTCAAAGTTAGACAATTACTAAGTAATTGTTTTACCGTACCATGGGTTGCTGCTCATTTCGCTCAGGAGAAGAACTCGTGGAAACCGACACGATCAGAATTTCTTGAAGATGTCGTGAGAAGTTGTATAGAATACGGGCACGGTGGATTGTGGAATACTAGATATAATTACAATGACGTTATCTCAGTTAATATGGTAGCGTTTTATCCTGTGAGTTTTCTTGGATATGGAGAGTGTTCTAAATACTTTAATAGATTTGGACATCCTACACATGACATGACCAGAGTTGCGATAAATGGATCCTTACCAGATTTTGATCTAACAGGATTTGGGCATGTAGAGTCGTTTGAGTTTAGAGAAGGTCTCCATATGATTGTTTATGCGTGGTTTGGAAAACATTTTACTGAAAAATGTTGGGCTCCAATAGTTCTGCTAAGATATATGCTCGATGATGGAGTTTTAATATCGTTGAAAGTATCTGAAGTTATTATATTATATCGCGTGCAAAAGCAAGTTTGGTTGCCAGAACCTGCTAAACACGATGAGAAATTGGCAAAAGATCTCGGCAGAAAAATAATCGGTAAGTTTTACACAAGGAGGATCACTTGATCATAAACGAACTTGTACAAGATTGATCATGGACGATGCTGAACTCGATTTTATAATCGCTGATACGATGGAGAAAAACACATTTATAAGTCGATGTAATGCTTATTTATCGAACAAAACAAAACTGGGTACCATTGTGAGCTATACTGATGGCGAGTCACCGCAGTTTACTCATCTAAGATCTTCTATGCTAGCTTATGTTTCGATAAATCTATTATCGATGATAAACAGATTTCCTCATTACGTTGTTAAAGTTGCGACAGATTCATTTTATCTACACAAAAAATATAAAGATTCATTAAATCTCGGTAATGGTGAATGGGGAACGTGGAGGATAAAACAAGAAAATATACTTAGTTATTGTGAATCTGCCGATGTTGAAACTGAGGAAACATATTACAGAAATAATCAAGTATCAAAATCATCTGCGCCATCCGTGTATGATCCTGTATACAGACATAAGACCGTTTATCTTAATGGGTGTGGAGGTTCAGGTAAAGCAGCACGCGCGATTAACTTATTCATGAGTTTAGATATGATTGTTTTTGACACCAACGCACAAACCTGCCAGGGAAATAAAGCAAGGAAATGTAAAGTCTTGTACATATCAGAGTTTCTTTAGATGGTGTGGAGATACATGGACCCCATCACGAATGGGTGAAAAATATATACCTAAAACTATCATATGGGACGAGATATGCACGGTGCCTCTTCACCCTCTCTGCTGCTGTTGGAGAAGTAGTAGTAGTAGTAGGAGTTGGAGTAGGAGTAGTAGAAGGAGTAGTAGTAGGAGTAGTAGAAGGAGTAGCAGTAGGAGTAGTAATATTAGTAGAAGTAATAGTAGTAGTAGTAGTAGGAGTAGTACTTGCAGTTGTAGTTGAAGCAGTAGAAGTAGTAGTAGTAGGAGGAGTTGTTGTAGTTGTAGTAGTAGTATTAGTAGGAGTAGTAGTAGTAGTAATAAAAGTAGTAGTAGTAGCAGTCGGAGTAATAGTAGGAGTAATTGGAGTAGTAGGAGTAGTAGTATTAGGAGTAATAGTAAGAGTTTTAGTAGAAGTAGTAGTAGTAGTAGTAGTAGTAGTAGAAGTAGGAGATAGTAGAAGTAATTAAAGTAGTAGAAGTAGTAGTAGGAGCAGTAATAGTAGTAGTAGTAGTAGTTGGAGGAGTCGTAGGAGCAGTGGTAGTAGGAGTAGTAGGAGTAGTATTAATAGAGTTAGTAGGAGTAGTAGTAGTAGTAGGCCCATTAGAAGTGGGAGTAGTAGTTGGAGTAGTAGTTGGAAAAGTAGTAATAGTAGGAGCAGTGGTAGTAAGAGTATTAGTAGTATGAGTAGAAGGAGGAATAGTAGTAGTAGTAGTAGTAAAAGTAGTACTAGTAGTAGTAGTAGTATTAGTAGAAGGTGTTGTAGTAGTAGGAGTAATAGTAGTAGTAAGAGTAGGAGTAGTAGGATAGTAGGCATAGTACTTGTAATAGTAAGAGTAGTAGTACTAGGAGTAGTAGTAGAGTAGGAGGAGTAGGAGATTGAGGAGTAGTAGTAGTAAGAGTAGTAATCGTAGGAGTAGGAGGAGTAGGGGTAGGAGTTGTAGTAGGAGTAGTAGTGGTAGAAGGAGTCGAAGTAGTAGGAGTAATGGTGTTAGTAGTAGTAGTAAATGTAGTAGTAATATTAGTAGTAGTATTAGGTGTAGTAGTGGCAGGAGGGGTAGTATAAGGAGTAGTAGTAATAGTAAAAGTAATATGAGTAGTAGTAGTAGTAGTAGAAGTAGGAATAGTACGAGTAGTAAGAGTAGTAGGAATAGTTGGAGTAGTAGTTGTAGTAGTTGTAGTAGTAGGAGTAGTGGATCTATGAGTAGTAGTAGGAGTAATAGCTGGAGTAGTAGTAGTAGGAGTAGGATTAGTAGTTGTAGTAGTAGTAGTAGTAGAAGTAGTAGTAGTAGTAGTAGTAGCAGTAATAGGAGTAGTAGCAGTAGGTGTATTATTAATATTACTAGTAGTTTTAGTAGGAGTTGGCGCAGTAGGAGGAGTAGTAGGAGTAAGAGTAGTAGTAGTAGTAGAAGTAGGAGGAGGAGTAGTAGTAGGAGTAGTAGTTGTAATAAAATTAGTAGTAGTGGGAGCAGTAGTAGTAGTAGTAGGAGTAGTAGTAGTAGTAGTAGTAGAAGTAGGAGGAGGAGGAGTAGTAGGATTAAGAGTAGTAGTATTAGAAGTAGGAGTAGGAGTAGTAGTAGGAGTAGTAGTTGTAATAAAATTAGTAGTAGTGGGAGCAGTAGTAGTAGTAGTAGTAGTAGTAGTAGTAGGAGGAGGAGGAGTAGTAGGATTAAGAGTAGTAGTATTAGAAGTAGGAGTAGTAGTAGGAGTAGTAGTTGTAATAAAATTAGTAGTAGTGGGAGCAGTAGTAGTAGTAATAGGAGTAGTAGTAGTAGTAGTAATAGTAAACGTAGGAGTATTAGGAGTAGTATTAGTAACAGGAGTAGGAGTAAGAGCAGTAGTATTATTGTTATTAGTAGTAGAAGTAGTGGTAGTAGCAGTAGTAGTAATAGTATTTGGAAAAGGTGTACTAGTAGGGATTAATTTGAGTAGGAGTAGAAGTAGTAGTTTGAGTAGGAGTAGTAATAGTAATTGTAGTAGTAGGAGTAGGAGTAGTATGAGTAGTAGTAGGAGCAGTAGTAATAGTAGTAGGAGTAGTAGTTGGAGTAGGAGTAGTAGGAGTAGTAGTAGCAGAATGAGGAGCAGTAGAAGCAGTAGTAGTATTTGGAGTTTTAGTATTAGGGTTAGTTGGAGTAGTAGTAGTAATAGGAGTAGTAGTATTAATAGTAGTATTAATAAGAGTAGTAGTAGTTGTAGTAGTAGTAGGATTAGTAGTAGCAGTTGGAGTAGTAGTAGTAGTAGTAGTAGTGATAATAGTTGGAGTAGTTGTAGTAGAAGTAGGAGTTTTAGTAGTATTAGTATTATTATTAGTAGTAGTAGTAGGAGGAGGAGGAGGAGGAGGAGAAGTAGTCTTAGTAGGAGTAGTAGTAATAGTTGGATTAGTAGTAGTAGTGGTAGTAGTTGGAGTATTAGTAGTATTAGGAGTAGTAGTAGGAGGAGTAGGAGTAGTAGGAGGAGAAATTGTAGTAGTAGGATTAGTAGTAGGAGTAGTAGTAGTAGTAGGAGTAGTGGTAGTAGTAGTAGTTAAAGTAGTAGTAGTAGTAGTAGTAGTAGTAGTAGTAGTTGGAGTAGTAGTATTGGTAGGAGTGGTAGTAGTACTAGCAGTAGTAGTGGTAATACGAGTAGTAGTAGGTGTAATATTAGGAGTAGTAGAAGTAGTAAGAGTAGTAGGGGCAGTAATATTAGAAGTAATAGTAGTAGTAGTAGTAGTAGTAGTAGTAGTAGTAGTAGTAGTAGTAGTAGTAGTAGTAGTAGGAGATAGTAGTTGTAGCAGGAGTAGAAGTAGTAGGAGCAGTTGTAGGAGTAGTAGAAGTAGTACCAGGGTAGCAGTTGTAGGGTAGTTGGTGGAGTAGTAGCAGTCGTAGTAGGAGTAATAGTTGTAGGAGTAGTAGGAGTAGGAGTAGTAGAATTAGTAGGATAGGTAGTAGTAGTAGTAGAAGTAGGAGTAGTAGTATTAGAATGAGTAGTAGTAATAATAGGAGTAAAAGGAGTAGTAGTAGTAGTAGTACGAGGAGTAGGAGTAGTAGGAGTACTAGTTATATTAATAAGAGTAGTAGTAGGAATAGTATTATTAAGAGTAGTAATAGTAGGAGTAGTAGTAGGAGTTGAAGTAGAAGTAGTACTTGTAATAATAGTAGCATTAGTAGTAGTAATAGTAGTAGCAGTAGAAGGAGTAGTAGGAGTAGTAGTAGTATTAGTAATAGTAGTAGTAGGAATAGGAGTAATAGGAGTAGTAGTAGAAGAGGAGTAATAGGAGTAGTAGTAGTAGGAGGAGTAATAGGAGGAGTAGTAGTATGAGTAAAAGTGGGAGTAGAAGTAGCAGTTGGAGTAGTAGGAGTTGTAGTAGTATTATTAGTGGTATTTCGAATTGTAGGAGTAGTAGTAGTAGGAGTACAAATATTAGCAGTTTGATTAGTAGTAGAAAGAAGAAGTAGTTGTGGTAGTGGTAGTAGTAGTAGTAGTAGTAGTAGGAGTAGGAGTAGGAGTAGGAGTAGTTGTGGTAGTAGGAGATATAGTAGTAGTAGTAGTAGGAGGAGGAGGAGTAGCTGGAGGAGGAGTTTGTGTATGAGTAGCAGTTTTGGTAGTAGGGTTAGTAGTAGGAATAGTAGTAGTATCAGTAGTAGGAGGATTGGTAATAGTAGTAGTAGTAGTAGTAAATATAGTAGTAGTAGTAGTATTAGGTGTAGTAGTAGCAGGAGTAGTAGTATTAGTAGGAGTAGTAGCAGTAGCAGTAGTGGTAGTAATAGTAGTAGTAGTAGTAGTAGTAGTAGTATTTGTAGTAGTGATTGTAGGAGTAGGAGTAGTAGTAGTAGTAGGAGCAGTAGGAGTAGGAGTAGTAGGAGTAGTAGGAATAATGGTATTAGTAGTAGTGGTAAAAGTAGTAGTAGTTGTAGGAGTAGTATCAGGTGTAGTAGGAGCAATAATAGTAGCATAAAGCGTAGTAGTAGTGTTAAAAGTAATATGAGTAGTAGGAGTAGGAGTAGGAGTTGTAGTAAAAGAAGTAATAGGAGTAGTAGTTATAGGAGTAGGTGTAGTAGTAAGAATAGTAGTAGTAGTAGTAGTAGTAGTAGTAACAGTAGTGGGAGTAGTAGTAGTAGGAGTAGTTTTAATAGTAGTAGTAGTAGTAGGTGCAGGAGTAACAGTAGAAGTAGTAGTAGGAATAGTAGTAGTGAGTAGTAGAAAGAGTAGGAGTAGAAGTAGAATTAGCAGTTGGAGTAGTAGTAGTAGGAGTAGTTGGAGTAGGAGTAGTTGGAGTAGGAGTAGTTGGAGTAGTTGTAGTAGGAGTAGTTGGAGTAGTAGGATTAGGAGCTGGAGAGGGTTTAGGTTGAGTAGGAGAAGTAGGAGTAATAGGAGTAGGAGGAGTAGTAGTAAGAGTAGTAGGAGTAGTAGTAGTAGGAGAAGTTGGAATAGTAGTAGGAGTAAGAGTAGGAGTAGGAATATTAGTTGGAGTAGAAATAGTAGCAGTAGCATAATAGTAGTAGTAGTAGTAGTAGTAGTAGTAGTAGGAGTAGTAGTTGGAGTAGGAGTGTAAGGAGTACGAGTAGTAGGAGTTGTAGTAGTAGTTGGAGTAGTAGTAGTAGAAGTAGGAGCAGTAGTAGTATTAGGATTAGTAGTAGTATTAATAGTAATAGTAGTAGAAGTAGTAGTAGTAGGAGTAGTAGTTGTATTAGGAGTAGTCGGAGTAGTAGGAGTAGTAGGAGTAGTAGGAGTAGTAGGAGTAGTAGTAGTAGTAGGAGTAGTAGGAGTAGTAGTTGGAGTAGGAGTGGTAGAAGTACGAGTAGTAGGAGTTGTAGTAGTAGTTGGAGTAGTAGTAGTAGAAGTAGTAGCAGTCGTAGTATTATGATTAATAGTAGTATTAATAGTAGTAGTAGTAGAAGTAGTAGTAGTAGGAGTAGTAGTTGTATTAGGAGTAGTCGGAATAGTAGGAATAGTAGTAGTAGTAGTAGTAGGAGGAGGAGGAGGAGTAGTAGGAGTAGGAATAGTTATTCTAAGAGTATGAGTAGTAGTAGTAGTAGGAGTAGGTGTTTGTATGAGTAGTGGTAATAGTAGTAATAAAAGTTGTAGTATTAGTAGTAGTATTAGGTATAGTAGTAGCAGGAGTAGAAGTATAAGGAGGAGTAGTAGCAGTCGTAGTAGGGGTAATAGTAGTAGTAGAATTAATTTGAGTATTAATAGTAGGAGTAAGAGTAGTAGTTGTAGTACTTGGAGTATTTTTAGTAGGAGTATTTTTTTGGAGAGCTAAAGAAGTGTGGTCCTCTATCATACAAATTGTTATCTGCATCAAATAGGGATGAGCACTGTGGAAAACCAAGAAAACCACTAAAATTAGCGATGCATTTTTCTTTATCATTTTTCTTTCATATTTCTTTCATGTCTACGAAGCACTTTTTTCAAAATGTCGATCTTCTCTGAATTCGTTAGTCTCTCAAGACAGTGTCAGTGATAAATCATCAGAAAAGAGGTTTAGTGATGCTAACCAGGAGTAGGCTTTCAAAAGAACTAGTATGTCAGCACAAGTGGTAATGATGACCTGTAATTTTTCTGCATCAACATGTTCCTGTATAGTAGGTAGATATACCATTCACTCCTTCACACGGACAGGGTCAAGGTCAAATTGTCCGAATACATTCTCAATTATGACAATGTCTACACATTCTGTGTCCACTGCCTCCCAATGTCTTGCAGAGCAGAGCACCACACGCCTATATCTATAGATATTGTTATCTTTCAGGTGAAAGGTCATAGTTATCTTGCCTTCTCCTGGTTTCCCTTTTATAAAAATGGATCGTATTTCCTCAAGCAGTTTCTTAGCTTTTTTCCAAGGTTATCAAGATTGTCCTCTGCCTGATTTAGGAGAAAATAAAACATTAAATGAAAGCACAAGAATGTGTCACACAGAACTTTCCTAAGAAAAAAGAACTGGAGCTATTCCATATCCCCCGACCTCTCATTACAAAACATGACCAAATTGAATTAAGGATTTAATTCATTGTATGTTACATATGCATTCAAATCCTCTTTGACTCTCATCTCGCTAAGTTATTCTCGCTATATGAGAGCCAATGTAATGCATTTCATATAAAATTGACCTCCATAGAGTATTTATCTCTGGTATTTTATGTATTTTTCTAAACGAACAAATAATTATTAATTTAAGTTTAAACATTATTCAAGTCAATTTCAGAATTTGTAATCCCTATTACAGTACTATAGCCAAAATAACCATAAGAAACAAAATTGTCACCAGTAGTTTTGATGATTTATGTTAATGCTGTGTGCTATTACTGCAGTTGTCTTGGCAATCCTGCAAAGTAGTTCTGACTTGGAGCCCTCATCTGTACCAATAGATCCCAAGTGCTTTAAGCTTGTGACACTTTCTAGTTTCTCTCCTCTGGTCTTTATTTCTGCACTGTCGCCATTGGTGTGGTTTGTCGTCAGCTGTGTCTAATTTCCATACCGTATGCTGTGGAGATTGTCTTGCAGCATTCAACCAGGTCAGCCAGGTTTTTTTTTCATCTCCTGCTAAACCATCAATATCATCTGCGAAGCGATGTTTGGCGATTGTTCTTCCTACAATGTTGACAGTGGCTTTGTGGTCATGCAATGTATCTTCCATTATCCTTTCCAGGATAATGATGAAGAGTTTAGGTGACAGTATACAAACCTGTCTGACTACAACTGGTATTCAAAACCAATTTCGTCTGCTGCCATTGATGATGACAGCAATTGTGGCTTTGTTATAGAGGTGCTAAACAACTTACACATTGTGAGAGCTGATGTATTCCCCAAAAGGCTGCATGCCATACCCTATGAAAAGCCTATTTTGGAAATCTATAAAGACATGATTTAGATTCTGCTGATGCTGGAGGTATTTATCGGAAAGGAATCTGAGATTAAAGATTTGTTCTGTGTTTTGTTCCTGTTCGGAAGCCTGCCTACTCTTCAGCAATATTTTTTTCTTCTTCATGCTTTAGTCTCTTCACAATTATTTTTGGCGTGACTTTGCTCGGGTAACTGATCAAACTGATGGTTCTGTTATTTTGGCATAGATGTAGGTTTACTTTCTTGGGGAGAATGATGAGCAAGGATTGAGTCCATGCTGTGGGCCATTCTGCTGTCTGTCATACTGTCTGTCTGTAGATTGCTGTTAGGACTGTGACTATGTCTTCAGCTCCGGTCTAGTGTCCAAATACTCACTGTAGAACATGGTTACTTTCAAGTATATCGGCGGGGCGGTCCTTTTCAAAAGATAACTGCAATGATTAATCTACACTGGCTTTATTGCTTGTGTACTCAAATTTAATCTTTATCTATTGAGCGATTTAGCTTCAGCTAACTAGGAAATATAAAGGAGCATTTCCTGGGAGAAAATAATACACGTCACTGAGAGAAATTGCATGTCCCAATGGCGCTTGCACATAGGGGCAAAGGAGTGGGGACAGTAGCTTACACCACCACCGATTTCATATCTAGTATGTCTCGGCCTATATTCGTAAAATTTAATCGCATACCACAACATGTTTGTCAAACACCCCTACCCCACCATCCTTTCAAAAAAGTTTCTGCGTGCGCCCCTGGTACTTTCTTTGAGAATTTCACGTATATTGGACGCAGAAATATGGTCAATATTTATTACAACAGGCGCTTAAAAAGAACACATGAAAACCTCTGGATTTTACGTCCCAGTCTCTCTATTTTTGTAAGTTACCAAATTGGCTTTTGAAAATGTAACAGGTATGATAACATAATGGTTTTGATATGACTCCAATGACATAAAGTATCAGAATGGAGCAGAACCAACAATTTGGTTTTAAACTTGACCAATTTAATTATCAAATTCATGAATGAAATTGTGTGCGGAACTTAGAATTATGAATTCAATCAAAACTAATTTGGATCAAGGTCAATGAAATCCTAAATGAAGAAAAGGTTCTTTGCTAATTTAAATAATCGGAAATGTACTAGTCGTTCAAGCATCCTAACATTGTCAAGATGTTGTCGTCTAGAATTACTTTGAATCACAGATCCAGTATAATATTATAGTCGAAACTAAGCGCTTGTATGAACCTGTTGAATAAATAATAATATCCAACACTGCACACTTCTGAAAATTTTCAAGAGGAACACTAGTGAAAATGATTCAAAATTCGAAATAAAACTTATGACACAGTTTTCTCTTTACATGCCCATTTCACAACTATTTTGCGTTGACTGTGCCTATTAACATGACCCAGTACAATTAATGGACAGCTTTAAATGCTGCCGGAAACGTCGAAATCCCATCAGACAGTAAGACATCAAAATATTTGATCGATTAAGTCTAATTTAGTTTTTTTATAACTATCAACACATGCGTAAGCATATTTATCTTATGTAACTACTATAATGTTACTACTACACTTACGGCCACGTAGGCAAAATTTAACTACAAATATTCTAATATAAAAAATATATATACATAACAGTTGAAAGAAAGCAAATTAAAAATTATTACATATATATTTCCTTTCATTAATTTACACACTAAATTGCACACCTAATAAAGTGAACATATTACATTCACAGAGACTAAAATTAGTACTTTAAACTGACTGTCACTTTCTTTAAATATATGCCCACAACCCCTCCAAAACACACACACACGTTGTGTTAGTCGAATTTTGCGTCATTGTTATAGCTTGGTTTAGAACATGACATTGTATCAGGCACCAATGGGCCAAGTGACTTAAAGCACTCACCTTTACCGATCAAAACCATCTCGCCTTTGTCTGTATCAGTTTAACTCACGAATAGCCAATTGGTAAGTGGTCTTTCTTGTGGTTTGGCCGGGATTGTTCTCGCAAGAAAAGACATTAAATACCATACAAAAAAGCATAACAATTTTATAGTTATAGCGTGGTTTGATGCATACATTGTTTTTGTTAAAGCATAATTTGGTACTTAAGATTGTTCTTGTTAGAGCATGGTTTGGTACTTAAGATTGTTCTTGTTAGAGCATGGTTTGGTACTTAAGATTGTTCTTGTTAGAGCATGGTTTGGTACTTAAGATTGCTCTTGTTAGAGCATGGTGGTTTGGTACTTAAAATTGTTCTTGTTAGAGCATGATTTGATACTTAAGATTGTTCTTGTTAGAGCATGGTTTGATAGTTTTTATTTCACTGAGGTTCAGTTCAAAACATGGATTATCAGTTATGGACTCCATAATCGTATATATAGGAAAACTGTATTTATATTTGAATAATGGTCATTTTTTATATCTACCAGTATTTGTAATCGTTAGAATTAAACTTCCTGAAGCGCAGCTTCACGTTTTGCTGGGTTTGAGATGTCTTTACTTTCACTTTGCTATGGCCATTAATGATGTGTTTCATTGATTTTCAGATCAACGACTTTATGAATCATGTAGATCTGGTTAAGGTTTGAAATACTCTTTTCTGGGCAAATATTAAAGATCAGTTAACAGACATACACATTAATTATCTTCATATACTTCAACAGTTTTGGAAAGACTTATTTTTTTCTACTGAAAATTGTCCATCTTGAACTTAGAGCTATAATTAAAATGACGCAATCTACATATAGATAATTCGATTCCACATATTTTGACACCTCAACCACCGTGATATCTTTATAAATAGTAAAGAAATGCCGAACATTCACCTATAATTGCCTTATATGGCAAATTTATCGGTTTGAAGCAGTTTTGTTTATTTACTATTGCGATTAACTTGGTACCGATAGAAAGGTATTAAACTTTCGCATCTTCTGATATCATATTCATATCTCTATTCCTTACGGTAGAAAAGTTTTTTGTCGTCAGGTTGATTTAGGGTTACCGTCGGAATTTTATTTCCAGACTGTCTCAACTTATCATTAATGAATTCGATAAAAACTTACAATATTTTTTATTCATCAATGGCAGTAGCTCATTCTCGGTAATCAAAACGCGCCTACCATCCTCTACCAAATTAATTTAGTGATCACTAAATGGCCGTTACCAAGAAAAAAAAAATCTCAAGCCGAAATGGCCATGTCATGAATCGAACCTGAATCGGTTAGTCAATACAAACTGTTGACAATGAGCGTCATTATTCTTGTCTCAATAATAGCATTACGTAATTTACAACACTTAACAGACGATGTTAAAATGAAATATAAAGGGTACTAAACAATTGCAGTCGTTTTAAGGCACTTGCTCATTTCCGACGTTAAATGTACATCTATTTTAGGATTTGACCCAGCTAATCCGCATTTCTTTGGACAGGGGTTAATAACAATATACACTTAAATTTGAAGAGGTTCAAGGGGTAAAATTGATTAATTATAGAAAAACAAGAGCCATTTCTAAAGAAACACTAATTTTAGATGTAATCATGTAAGGAAATGTGTAATTAAGATGTAGTTTAAAGGCAAAGGGAATATTTTTTTTATTTTGTTGTTTTATTTTGATGGAGGATTTTCTGGATTAGGAGTGCTCATGGTCGACAAGGCCAACAAACTTGATTGTATTGGGCTAGCCATTGGATATTTGGATGAATGGAAGACTGTAGTTAGGCCAATAGAATATCTACTAAAACTCTGTGGCTTACATTAGATACTATGAAGCTTGCAGAGGATATGGATAATGAAGATTTGATTGCAAGATTTCAATAGGATTATAGAGACAACTCTTTTGCCAAACCAGCTGGTTCATGATTTCAAACCACAATTGTTAGACCTAAATAATTAAGTGTTCTAAATCTCCTTAGTTGGATATTTTATCTGTATTGCCTTTGTGCAAAGGAGTGCTGTTATTTGACTATTATTAAAAGACATAATTCTTATTGCACACATGTACATATTGGCTTTATGACTTTTCCTGTACATTTCCACAAATATAGTTCCTTTCAAATGAGAGACCTTAAGCGGTCTGTCACACAATACATTATCTACTTGCTGAATATTTTCATTTACAAAGGATATCTTTGCCGTACATAGTTATTGAATAATAGTAAACCCAATGGACATAATGCAGCGTTTTATGTATTATGATATACTATTTTTTTTTGTAATAGACCTGATATGTCTGTTTCTTCGTTGCTTTTTGTTTATTGTGATATGTTGGTTTCTTCTTAACCACCAATTAGTCATGTGCTGTACTAGCTCAATACTACTTCATGGCTTTGGATATGTTTGAATGGAATTCATCCAGACTTAAATACTTTTAAGGAAAATATAGTTATATTAATATAAAAAAGACAGTAGGCTTCGTGTGCTTTAGATCACTTTATTTAATCACATTTTTGTACATTACTGTTCCAGATGATTTCACAAAAGTTAAAATTATACCGCTACTTAAAAGTAAGATTGGTAATATGGAAATAAGTTTGGACCTATAGCTCTTAAACATTATTTCAAAAATACTTTAATGCATTATACTACAATGTGAAGTCTCACTCTCTGATAATCAGTTTAGTTTTAAAATCATTAAACAGACCAATACTTCTAAGCCTTTAAAGAATCTCAACTATTTTTAAGAACATGGCAGCCTTATCTATGCATTTTTAAAAAAAAACATTAGTAAGGTATTTGGTAAAGTCAATAATTGGACACTTTAAAAATTTGCTTCATATTCAAATATCCGTCAACTTAGTACTTTAGTTGACTGGTATGCTTAACATTGCATTGCGCGCATTGGGTAACTGTAGTATGTATCTCACTTCATATACTGAGGCTGGGAGGTATTCTTTCACCATTGTTATGTAACATGTACATAGACGGGTTAAATCGTAAAGTGGGACAGTGTCACATCATGTTATATCTGACATCAAAATGTGTCGTTTCTTAATAATATTAGTTTTCCTGATGATATGTCATTGATACTATAGATTCGCTGCTGATATATTCTTCTTTAAGGTAATTATTAAAGATTAATGAACAATACGCATTTGACAACGATAACAAAGTGGATCTACAATCAAACAGATCACATACACAGGTATTTGTGAAAAGTTATGTTGCCTTAATTTTAGAACTGAATTTGTCGAAATTTTCGTGCAGAGTTTTACTTGATACCTGGAATATTTCTCCTCAGAATGAGAGGTTTGACTATTTTGTGGATAAATTGGTTGGATTCAGTTCTATAATCTTGGGCACGTTCAAATTATAGGGAGGTCTAAAATTAAAACAGGGAAATAACTTTCATTTTGGTGTGCAAGTTATAAACTTTTAAAATACTTTGAATATATTTTTACATCTGTCAGAAACCTAAATATTGTCAGAAGAAGCGAAACTTAAATTTGAGGTAAACAAAAATTCTTAGTAATGCAATGAAACAAGAGCAAAACAATCATTTCTTCAAATGTTTAAATCATAATGGGGAGTTGTCAATAAAAGTTAAAAAGTTCACGTAAAGCTGTCAATTTGCCAGATTCGTTTCATGAGATCGGGTTTCTGCATGACAAGTATTGTCGTTCTTACCACCAGAGCAGATTTTAAAATTAGCTTTATACAGATTGAGCTCTTTTAGCAATCCAGTAAGAATCAATGTCACAAATTGTCCAATTAGAATTTATGTTTCAAAAATTCCAATCGGAATATATGTCTCAAAACATCCAGATAGATTCTACGTCTCTTATACTTTAAACAGTACGTCTGGTCACACATAATATAAGCAATGATGATAAAACTGAAAGACTTAAGTCCTCCAACCTTGCTGACAGAATCAGACGGATATTGTTTAATATACTGCTTGAAATTAGAAACTAAATTATCTTGCCCTGCTTGAGTCAAATCATAATCATGTTATCAGATGAAGTATTATCGTAAATATGCTTCACTGGAAGCATGGTATGAAACATTTGGAAAATGGAAATTGTCAGTAATTTTGAATACGTTGGCGATTTTATCTCGGGAGGAATATTCTTCTGGTCGGGAGGTTAACAAGCAATGCATGTAAACCCTCAAACAATATACCTAGCAAGCATTTTGTAATAATGATTTATGACTTTCTAGTTCACGTACTGAATATTTGTCTTCGCAGTCTACCTTTTCTCTGAACAGAATGATTATGTGAAATGTTAGAGCAGAAATAAATTTGACAATAAAAGGACACAATATGATTCATATACCTCTAGCATGAAAACGTGAAGTTCAAATAACCTCATAGAGAGCAAACTTGTTTCCACTAATATCACGCAATGTAAGCGAGATTCACATAATCTCACGTAACACATTAAGTTTGAAATTAACAATGAATGTTATGAGAGCTAGCTTCACGTAATCTCGTGTAATGCAATACTAAAAGCGTGATTCACATAATCTCATATAATATAACAATGAAAGCGAGATTCACATAATCCCATGTAATGCAAACAATATTGTACTCAACTGAAACCACAATCAATTGAAACAAACATATCACTGTAAAAACTTAACAGTCATACAATTCACAAACTGTTACACCACAGTTTTACTAGATCCTTTGATTGGCCCACGTTTATCAAACGCTCACACCTTTCACGGATCCACCACAAGTTCTTATACGTAAAGACGGCATCCAGCACCTTGCATTGGTTACGTCTGTATTCCTGGTTCCACCACATGTATAATTTTACGTATACATGTACGTACGGACAGCACACTGCACTATGGATAGCTACTCTCAAACTAAAACAACCAGCACGCCATTCTATGGACACTTACGCCCACCCATAAACAGCTACTGTCAGCCCTGAAAAGCTACAATAAAACCAAACTGGTTATAATAATGGGTTCTGAATTAAATTGATAGATACATACTCATAAATTACACTGTAATATCAAAGTTCGCAACGTAAAAGGCTTCATTACCCTATATAACATAAAATCGAAAATAGGTTTCGTAAATCAAATAAAATATAAATTTAACACTTACCCCCATAGCCGGAGAACATAATGGAGAACGTTCACTCCCTGACAAAATCCAAATGACCCGTGTCACAGTTTGAAATAAATTAACCTAAAATTCATAGGGGACTGAATCACAGTCATGGTCAAATGCTCATGTTTATCATGCCTTTCGTAACTTGTGTCGCGTGTAGTTTCCTTAATCGTTCACCTGGAGAAACAATGATTTACCCCAATTAACATTGTACGCCAGCACAACGAACAAAAGTGAAAAATAGATCTAAGGCAAAACCAAGTTTTCTCTTGCCTTATTCTGTGACATAGTACAGGTAGACTTGAATTATAAACCTCCCTAAACTGGTGCCTCTTAAATTATAAAACGTCCGCAGACTGGACATGTACTCCCCTGCAGACTGGGAACATTCAGCTGCAGGCTGGGCGCATACCATCCTACATACTGGGCAAACAATTACCTGCAGGTTGGACACATTCTCCCCTGCAGGATGTACACATATTCCCCTGCAGGCTGGACACATAAACCCCAGATCGTTGCAGACTGGGCAGGTACTACCTTACGGACTGGACACAAATTTAACTACAAGCTGGGAGATGTTGAATAAGCCTGAGATATCCAGCATGACATAGCACGTCTAATGGCAACTTTATTGCCATTGGATGCATTCCGCATGCTCCAACTGAGAATCCATTGAACTATTTTTAAATGGTGATGTTCATATAAATTTGCATTTTAGCCTTTATATTTGTTTTTTATGCATTTTTGTAGATAAATAATGTTACTTGAAACTTTATATCCAAAAGTGTACTGATCTGTAAAAAGTCATATAAATATTTAAGTCCAACGCTATATTATCACGGACTCTATTTTATCGCGGCAAACAGAGTTTTTTTTAATTAATTTTGGAAACGCGCCATCTAGCGGTTGTTTACGTATGTAAAGTTGTAGCCAATAAAGACGGAAGTATTTTATAGCGCAATTTCTTGTAAAATGTCAACAATTTTTTAAGTTTACAGTGAAAAGAATGAACATCACTTTTTGTAAGGTACTTGCAATTACGTTGATCACCGTATAAAAAAACTCCAGTCAAACTTGCTATGCTTGCACTGGATTTGATTACGAAATACATTCAGTGTATCGTCTGATGTTTGATGATTATAGATCATATATTGATATTTCATTACAAAGTTAAGGTTGCAATATGATTTCATGGTAGCCATTATGAACCTAAATTGACAAAAGTCTGCTAAAGAGTCTACTTATCCAACAAAATTATGAAAACAATAATAGTTAAACTACTTTAAAATTTGCAATATTTCAATAATAATATTATTAATAATCAATTTATTCGTATATATTTGAATTTCTCTGCCCACATTGCACTTAATTCAGACAAAATATTTTCTTTTACTACAGTTGTTATCATGAATTTCTACTTAACTGACATTAGTGTATTCAATTTAGTTATTGAATAATTTATTTTGATGAAACTATATAGCCAGTGCTTTCATGGATGTAAAATCTTATCACCACACTCAAATTTGTGTTTATTATAATATGTGGGTACTACCATACATAACTTAGGTAAATACCGCGATATTATAGAGTTGTTCCCTTATGGCACGGTAATCTGGGTCAGCCGACATATGCAGTTTTACTTACATTAACACCATTGGATTGACCGATCTCTTTTATCGAAATAGATAGAAAATCAGAGAAACTTTACAATTTGTAACAACGCAGCAGTAACAGATCTGTTTTATTGAGTACCTGCAACAACATTATGTACCGCGATAATACAGAGTTCCAGGTTAAATGTTTTCATGCAGAGCACTTTAAGTGAGACCATACTAAATTCATTTAAATTATATTTATGATATCCATAAATCGGTCATAATTGTTGTTCTTAACAAGGTCGGTTTTGGAGAAGATTCCCTATGATATATAATTGTATGATTTTCAGCAGAATTGGAAACTTACTTAACCAACTTACAGCAATTTAGAAGTGTAATTTTACCACATTGTTACATTATCTTCTACTCTGATACATTGGATAGGATCTTGTACATTGACAGTTTACGTACTACTTCAAACGATAATATGAATGTTAGCCATGTCTAGGAAATTATCACCGAGTTTAGCGAAAGAGCGTTCTGTGTTTAAAATTGATATACAATATATATAGAGAGAGATTGGGAATAATAATTGAATATTATTTGTGCAACAAATTGAAAGTTACAAGGTCTTCATTTCTCTTTTTAGAAAAAAAACTAGTTGTTTTCATAGACAGATAACCTTAAACGCACTAACCATCTTAGTTACCAACAGATGTAACTCCATCATTGTTCCTTTATGTTTACGGAGGCCGAGGGCAATTTCCGTTATTTTTCACATAGTTTAAATTTAATCACTTCATGGAGAATATCCTGGCAATTTTCTGTCATATGTAGATGATGCAATAACGAGAAGCCAAAAATGCTGATTATACCCACCAAAAGTTTTGCATTTCCCCCACAACTCAAATGTATGCCAAACTTTGCTGCAATCTCCATTATAATGGCTCATATGGGCATGTGATAGTTATGATATCGACACTTGTGTCCTCCATTATTCGTTTGAATTCAGTGCTCCATGAAGTGGACATGTAATAGTACTAATATCGACACTCGTGTCTTCCATTATTCGTTTGAATTCATTATTCCATGAAGTGGACAAGTAATAGTTTTAATATCGACACTTGTGTCTTCCAATATTCGTTTTAATTCAGTACTCTATGAAGTGGACATGTGATAGTTCTAATATCGACACTTGTTTCTTCTATAATTCGTTTGAAACTCAAACTGCAATGGGATGAGAATTTCTGGCAGCATACACTTATTGGCTGTTTTTTTTTTGGCATCACATCTATTGGGCGACAGGCAAAATATTTTCAGTGCTGTCAGTATGTCCTTCTGGACAATGCACATCAAAACATTGGCCTAACCTTGATAAAGTCAGACAGGTTTGTTTCACAGAAAGCCCCTAAAACAATTTTTCTATGCAACAGTATATCCAATCGAATATCAGCCCTCACCCCCACCCCATTCATCTGGAACATTTATTGTTTTTATTCATTGAAATATTTCAAAGTTTAACATAAGGTAACTGTATGTAAGGAAACATTAACTCTCTCTCTCTCTCTCTCTCTCTCTCTCTCTCTCTCTCTCTCTCTCTCTCTCTCTCTCTCTCTCTCTCTCTCTCTCTCTCTCTCTCTCTCTCATGAAGCTCTAGCTCTGCGTTTACGGGCATCGAGGTGGTAGCCTACTGTTACGTATATGTGATTAAATTCTTTGTGTGTAAGGTTTAAAATTATTTTTATTTCATTTTCATTTCATTGTATTTAATTGCAATGAATATTTTTCTCGGATTCGGGATTCTATTTTAGTTGTAAGATATATTTTTATTACAAAGTTTGTTTATTGAAGACGAAGCTCAAATACGTGAGGATTATCATTGCGTCCGTCTTACATTGGAAATAGTATGAACAGGAAGTTAAAATGATTGGTCAGTATCACGTGAATACCTTCTTTGCGTGATCACTATTTGTAAACAACCATTTTTACGATTGGTTTTTAAGTGGGTTCATACTGACGGAAGTGACAAAAATAGTGTAGCAAGAGACCACATGACCAAACTCGCGAGACTTCAAATGAGGCATTAGGGTTCTAAAGACGCAATCCAAATATTTTTTCAGACAGAGTCATTTCAAACCTTGAAAGAACAAGGTGTATATATTTTCATTTGCTGCCAGGATTTTTTGTTCTTCGTCTGATTTTTGGATTTAATGATCTATTCCCCTGGAAACTCATCAAATTGACATTTCTATAATAAAAAAAAACAATTCTGAAAGATATTCAAGAACATTTATTCTGGAATTATTCGGAAATAAAGACTGATTCAATGAGGAACTATTGTTATTCATACATTGAAACACATCTGATATCATCGACTTCCATATTTGTACATCGTCAGGACTCAAACCTGGACTCTTATTGGACTATTTAGTGATAGGACTGGTGTTTTCATTCTTAGGATCACAATTTGGATTATAATCACAGACTTTAAGTCCTATTTACCAATTTTTTTACATCATTGTCTAGGAAAATAAATGGTTTTGTTAAAATATACAAAGCTTGTTAGCTTTCACTCGTTTCCTTGTTACTGAGTTCGATCCATTGTGACACTACTTCTGAGCTATGTAGCGTTACGGTAATGTGCGACACATTAAAGTGGGTGGTATTATATAAAGGTAGACAAATGTAGCTTTACAAGGATGCCAAATAATATGGATGTTCTTGTTGCATTACAAAATACAGAGGAAAAACCGTCACTTTTTAGGCCCGAGTTTTCTTTCAGCCGAAATTCGCCCGAGGTCGTGATCCGGTTTTATATCCGGATTTTGGCTTCAGATCTAATACAGACCAGTCTGAATTGCACACAGACATGTGAACCTTTGCAAAAGTTAGGATAAGATGGGCATTAAGAATGAAGAGTGGTCTGAACACGAAAATGATGGGTCCTTTAAGCAAAACAAACAAACAAACAAAATAGAACAAGTCCATTTTTTACCATTCTGCTCATGCTCAGGAGAAAGAGCCAATGAATATCGATGTTTCTAACATAAGTGGGCATTAAGTTAACCGAAAATGTCTTGGTAGTCGATGTATTAGGATGTATTCAGAAATATCTCCCAAAATGGATTTACTACTCGCATTTCTGGCGAAAACGACGAAATCCTCCAGGGATTAATTGGTTAATATGTCTACCACAAACTGTGCTTCCTGTTATCAAAGAAAGCAACCATCAAGCTTAACATCTGAGAATTCCTTCATTTTTCATGTATGCAAAGGACAACACAATCCTAGTTACTACCCTTAATTAGTTTATTCGAATGACACCAGATGTAAGTATTTACCTAAAACTGGCCGGACCTTGTTTAATCTCTTCACCACATCTGATAAAGAAAGCCACTGGTTCTTGTACTAATGGACAATAGACACTTTGTAAAAGAAGAAAATTTGCCATTTTGTTACAAATTCTAATGACTAATTTTTAAAATTTTAATTAATTTATCTAACGAGACCAAAAAGAAAATTTAAGTTTGTTTGCTTTGTTTTTTTGGGGGGGTGTTGGTGGAATTTTTAAGTGATTATCTCAAGCGATTGATTTAAAATTAAACTTTTGTTACTGTGCAGTTTTGGCAGTCAGCTATTACGAGCTTCCTTGTTCCTTTACTACCAATAAAAGCTTGTAACAATCATATAATAAGGTCTGCTTTATTTAAATTATGCAGCACAATTTCACATTTGTTTTATCCCAATTTCAGACATATTTGTTGAATCACGGATACAATCTATTTCACCAGGATTCAGGTCACAATTATTAGATCCCGGTCACTTCTCACGAATGTAGTCCCAGTACATTTTTAGAATGAATTCATCTCTTCCTTTGATTCTTTGGATTAGATTTAGGTACTTGTGGTATTTGCTTTCAAGAACATTGTTTAATCTTTATTATGAGAGCGTAATTGACTGATTGTGTGTACTTTGGCTAGAGTGCTCAGTGAGATAAAGCACTGATAAAGCACTGATACCAGTCTGGTAATTAAATCAATAACTCATTACACCGTACATTCCTTACAGTTCATCTCGTAAGATAAGTTAGATTAAAATGCCATTTACTAGGATGGGATACTGCGGAATGCAACGTAATGACAAGCTAAATGTAGAGACGACATTCTGCATGGCATCATGCGGGTAAGGACTTTGACAAAAGACCTCAAATAAGATTCAAAAGCACAACCTACAGTAACCAAAATGTACATTGGCCCACTATGTAAACACACACACACACACACACACACACACACACATATATATATATATATATATATATATATATATATATTGTAAAAATTCTGCATATATTTTGCACTGTTCTATGTATGGTTTCCATCGATTGTATCATTTGTTTGCATCCTAAAGAGCTAGTATCACCCAAAATGTACGGCCAGATGTACGTTTGAACCTTGGCTGCAGACACCTACATTCAAATACGCTTCATGTTACAAGTGATGCAAAGCAAAATAATCTTCGTAGCTACTATTGAATACATTTTACCATAACATTAAAGACAATATCCAATTAAGAACATGGTATGAGTCTACAATGTCACCTATAAATCAGAAATTTATGAAAACGGGATCATGGAATAGGAGTGTGTAATTTAAACGTCTTATTACTTAATGGCCGTTAGTGCGTATTTCATACATACACAAAAGTATGGCAATCACGCAAGAGTTCAGAAAAATATGAGACAACAGATAAATCATTATATTTATTCGGTTATCGAATCTACTATGTCAAATATTTCTTGAAAAGCAGCGTTCATTCTTTTCATCTGTCGGCATTACATACGATGTCGTGTTTTGTTGACCTTTTGATTCACCAATTAATTTACAGGATTATATTTTATGCAAGTGAATAATTTTTGGTAAAACATTGTTTCAAACGATAATGCAACATTTATCTAAAAATAAGTAAATCGGGAATTCTAATAATCAGCAAAACATGAACCTTTTTCTTTGTCTGTCAGACTTATTTATGGTAAGTAGATTTCTAATTTAATCATATAGGACATGACCAATAGTGCCATTGAAACAGCT